>CM067223.1:23757207-24056725 GCA_034190945.1 Octodonta nipae
AAAATTGCAAACATTTAGTGATCGCAAATGAAAAAAGTCAAATAATAGCTTTTCAGCCTGACTTTTATGACCTGTCAAAGCTCTTTCCTTTCTATATAAATGAATTGAAATGAGCCCTGAATATATCAGACTTATATTCTGTTTTCAGTCTGTATTCCATTGGCTTTTATTTAGTTTTAGCTCCATGTTTTACATTCTATTCCATAGAGAAATAATTTAATTATGCATCAATTGCCTGAATTTAATAAATTTTCAGTTCTATTGGTCTCCACTTAATTAATATTTGTTGATATTAATATAATCCTATCAGTATATCTAATCTACATTTATGATGTTACCCGTTTAAATTAATCTGAAAAAAATCCAATACATATATTTACATTTATTTGATATTATTACCCTTTGATATTTCAGCACCAGCCTCCACAAAACCGCAAATTCTGTTTCTGAACGGTGCTCAATTTGCCAGTTCAAGATATTTCCTAACATTTACTCAAACTTTTAATATTCATAATACAGCACATTGCTACCGGGAAAATTGGTGCTGGTTTTAACTTTGATCTTTCAGTATAGAACTAATTTCAATTCGTCGCTCAAAAGAAAACTTGAAGCCTTGTTTAACGAATGATTTTCCTTTAATAGGAAAAGCTTTCATGGAAGAAGAAGAGCTTATGACGTAATGAGGCTTCTGACGACGCAAATTCGTAACATAATTGAATAAGAGAATTCTGTGCTAAGGAAGGATCTAAATATAGTTTACTGTATTATTTGAGCTTTCGAAAACTTTAAGCTCCTAAAGTTAATTAATTTTCCACCAGCAAATAGAGGTGTTTGACCTACGAATGTATATTCCAAAATTGGTTTGTGTGGATGCCAGTGGAAAATCTGCGGTTTTAGCTCCTCCAAAAAGACGAATAATAATATTTGCAAACCACTTCATGAATGAATTAAACATGGAATCAACTATATTTAACAAAAGTTTGGAGTTCTCATCAGTTTCGTTTTTCCATTAATTGAAATAAATTTAAATACCAACAGATTCAAAAATGATTTCACAATGTCAATTTATTACATTACCAAGAGTGAATTAAAAATGATGAAAAATATAGAAAATAGCATTAAATTATGATGTTAAATGGTCGCTAAGCAGAAACCTTCTCGTGGGTACTGGTAAAAGTCGCAGGCAGTATGTAAAATGAAATAAAATACATTAAAATCATGAATAGTCATGATACTGGCCTTATTGAAAATATAATTTTTGTGCCATTACTGCTTAAATATGAAATGCAATCTGAAAGCCCAATTTTCAATTACTTTTTCGAGCGGCTGAGGCCATATACGAGTATTAGCAATAACACGGCGAATGTTAGCTTTCAAGTGGTCCAAAGTCCTGTGGTTTATCGGGGTAGACTATCCCCACAGAAAATAATCCATTGGTGTGATATCGCAGGATCGCGGTGGCCAATTAACAGGTCTATTCCGCGAAATTATGCGCTCATCGAATGTTTAACTGTTGCACGAGCTGAATCTTTTAGGCTCGTAAAACAAGATCTTACCGCAGAATCTTCCATAAAGTCGACGGACACAGCTCCAATTGCTGTGCTCGATGGACAATAGACTCATTTGGGTTTTCTCAACTTTACGCTCTACAGCAGCAACAACTTCTTCGGTGCGCATTGTACGACGTATCCACTGACGGGTATTATCCATTAGACTATACGTGGTGCGAAAACGATTCATGGTTGTTCCGTAACTTGCACGGTAAGTTTCACGAATGGAACCAGGATTTTCGAAATAAATTTGCACAATTAGCAAGCATTGCCTGATGTAAGACTGCTCATTGTGAAATGGCCAAGCGCACTGAATATAAATTAGTTGTCAGTTGTCAAAATGGCTGCCACTAGAAGCAGTGTTGCCAAGTTGAGAAACAAACCTCTAAATAAACACCCTTAATGTTATAAAATAGAAGCGTAAACACATGTAAACCAGATCATTGTGAGCGGATCTGAAGAAGGTAGATGGGTCTGGTTGAAAAGGTTGTTATTTTACCAATGAATGAATACCCAGAACTTATATTACATTTTTTGTCACTCATTGATTCATTCAGTACCACAGCCATTTTCTTACACACAAAGTCACTCGGTCAACCACTACTCGATCACTAATTCAGTTACCAGCTGACTCAATAAGTCACTCAGTCGTCAACTCAGTCACTCAAACCGTTACTTACTGACTCACTGACGCATTTAGTCACTCGCCTATCCACTCAAACAGTCCCTCAATCACTCACTTACTAAGTCACTGCCTCAATCAGTCACTTAGTGACTCAGTCACTCCACCCAGTGGCTTATCAATACACCTATTTACTCATTCATTAAGTTACTCAGTCCTCTTGAGACTGACTACAAGGCAGGAGCCAAAACATACACAAATTAATAAATTTAGACAGGTCTCATCTTTTTATCTCCATCTCATCTCGTTATGCTTCTTCTTTGGTTCGTTTTTTATCTCTAGTCCTTCCTCATCATTCTTTACCAATTGTCTTTATCTTGTGACTTTCGAATCCACATTCAATTTTCATCGTTATTTCTTGCTATATGGTCTGCGTAGCTCCTTTCACTTCCGCTATTGCTTCGTCGAAGTCTTTTAATTTTGTTATGATTGTTATCCACATCTTTGTTCTGAAAGCTTTATATATTACGATATAACATTTGGCACTCCATTGCATTGTTTTGTAAGGGTTCATGTTTAATCTCCGTGTGATAGAAATAGAAGGATGCATAGATCGAACACTCTATGATAGCGTTGGATCCTTATATTTTTATTGGTCCCGCTTAACTTAAGAAATAGGTTTTATTGCGATTCAAACTCAAGATAACTAGATTAAAAATTTACCTCGATAACCTTCTAGACTATCAACCAAATGTTAATATTTCGCCAAGAGCTAGTTTTACGGACCACATTATCAAGATATGTCCTAGAAGATTTAACTGAACATAAGCAGTCGAAAGATGCTCGTATATTAAAATCCGTGTAGTCGTAGGGTTTCTAGGTACCATTACAGCAGTCGTGTTATAAATTACCGACAGATGGCGCTAACTGATGAAGTATTTAAAATAAAATATTTAACAGTAATAATCAATTACAAATTACATATTACACATTTTTAAACATTGTGAAAGTCGACATTTAATTTAATTTTTTTGTTGAAGAAATCATGAAGAACATTTAAATGATGCTTTTAAATTTGGCAATATATTTTTGCATACATAAATAAAGGTTGGTGAAAATATTAATGTTTTTACCTTATTGTAACTCCCACTATCGTCATCATAGCCTCCATTTTGGAAGCCTCCATGTTCTCCCGGTATCTTGCAAGCAGATAGGCCAAGATACCAGATTTTGGAGTATTTTTCTATTTCAGTCTTCTCGTAATCTGATAGGCGATTGCCGTATAACCGTAAAGCCTCTGAAAAGAACAAAACAATTAACCATATGTTTAATAGAAAATATGTAAAAATCATTTTGGTATTTGAAAAATGTGTTGACATTATTATGTCTAGTATTTTACACAATTATTTTTTAAATTAATGTATTTGTTATGTCAACATTTCAGTTTTTGAAAATGACGCTGAATTACTTTTGTTAGAGACTCTTAATACATATCTTAAGAATACATAATATCGAGAAAATAATCCTTGACGATAACTAAATGATATCTGTTTTCCAGTTCGTGAGTAGCAGAGGAGGCAGGAACACGAAACAGAGGAGGTAGGATAAAAGAAGCAGGAAATAGGAAGCGGAACAAATGAGATGAGACGGAAGGGATAATGACTGACGAGACATTAAAGAAGAAAGTAGGCAAGATAGAAGAGATAAAACGCAAGAGAAAAATAAAGAAGAGCTAAAGCAGAACAGAAATGAAAGAAAGGATAAGATTAAGAAGAGGCAAAACTCTCAGAGGTGAAATTTAAAGAGACACTACAGAAGATATAATATAAAATAGATAAGACAGAAGAGATACAACTGAAGCAAAAAATCAATTTATTTATTTCGTACTGATAGTTCTTTCATTCTCTATGTAATAAATCTGCAATATGAAATGAAAATCATCAAAAATGAGATCTACACCAGTAGAGACCGATGCAGCCACTTTTGACTTTTTTATTACAGAAGAATTAAACACCTTTTATAGATTTTTTTGTTCTTGCCAATCTTGCCATGCTCGTGGATTTGTATTAAATTTATCTAAACCAGTTATAACGTCGAATTATTCAATTCTCTGCAGATAGCAAAACTGGCGGTCCAAATTTTAAATGAACATCCTTTTATGATCTGGGCAGAACTTCAAGAATATGCATTTACAGGGACAATGCTATTTTTTATGGAACAAAGAGAAAAATTAAGGTACGAAGAGTAAGAACAATCAAATACGCGTTTTGTTACTTCTTCAGCAGTCTAAAATCCAGTTTTCACTTGCCAAAGAAAGAACAATTGCTTCCTATATCGATTTTTCATAGCATTTAATTAAAATTAGTTAGTTCATTTAAAACAAATATAATCGATGCTACACGATACCCCGATGAAACATTTACAGTTCTTTCTACAATATGTTAAGATGGTAATATGATAAAAGGTGATAACTGATACCCAAAGGTAACAAAGTTATACTGAGAAATAAAAACTTTCATAGGTTGAAAAAGTATTGAAACTAAAACATCAGTGCTTTTTGTCGAAGAGTGATTAAACGATTTTTTTCTTATTATAAATCGCCAAATGTACCTACAGGCTTGACCTAATTGGGTAGTTTGATAGGAATTAAAAATTTATAAGGAAGAAGGGAAAAAATAACCTAGATGTTGTGAGATGGATTTTTTTAAGTAAATACTGAAATTGCACATCAATATCTTAATTCGTTTAAAACATACATGTTAGTAAAATTTTGGATATTTTGACTCATCCTTGTAACTTATTTATTCATGAACATTTTTTGATTCTGTAAGAACATTCATGTTGCACTATTTTAAATTAATAAAAGGGTGTTCCAGTTTATATATTATTACGAGGGTTCAAAATAATTTTTACACCAAATATAATCACCTTTATTTCAACACCAACAATTCACAATCAATATTTTACTACCCAAAGGCATTAAGTAGGGAAACCCCGTACGCTAAGGTATGAGCCCGCCTCGACTGATCCATCGAAGTGGATAATTGTAGTGTAACTACTATTGCCCAACGAAACGGCCATTATGCTGATAAACCATGCCTCTCTTTGTCCCCAGAGGAATATCCTCATTTAGATCTGACATTTCATTCATTAAAAAACTCTTCTATCTTTCACCTTTCAAATTTTTGCATAGCAAGTATGGCCCGATTGAATAGCAGTGGATGATCCACATCCTCACATCTTATTAAACTCTACTGTGATGGTTCTTTTTCTTGAAATATCTCCATTCGGTGCTCAAAAATAGACACTGTGGTAATCGGTAAGTGATCTTGCTTCAAGGTTTCTTTCCCCAATAGCTTATACAAGCGTGTAGTGATATGAGTTTAAGCGCGCTAAGCGCAGAACAAACCAAACGTTCCACTGGTTAAATCCAAGCCGCCTGGCAGCAGCTAGTGTTGATATTGTTGAGTCATATATTTCATGTCCATTTCCATTATCCGATCCATAAATACTGCCTGCACCTGCTTCCACAGTTCCAATTTCACGGATGTGACGAAACATGTAACGTAAACATTCGGTAGGTGCCGTCCAGGAAAAAATTGGTCGAATTCACGTTGTGCTGCAGCAGCATAATCATTGCAAAAAAAAACAATAAAGAATATGTTCGTAGTGCAGTTTAAATTCTAGAATCTTGTAAGGTTATAAATTAACTTAACAGAAAGTGATTTTTTCAATACTTCTACCAACGGTACCGTAGACCACCCTGTACCCGTTTATGAGTTTATGATGAAATACGATGAATAGGTTCACTGAACTGTTTTCAACTCAAATGAATGTAAATTAAACCATTTTGCTTGCATATATAAGGAAAAGTCATATTGCTGACCTCCAAAGAATAATGTTAATTAAGAACTTTAATTAGGCTTTCCAAATAACAAATGCTTTTATGCAGTTCGCTTTTAAGTTTTGTTTCATACTTCAGTATACGATGTAACTCTATATTAAATACTTATATATCATACATGTTTTATTCATATTATGTAAAACCAGTAAGATTTCTTTCATATAACTAGTAGTTCTCAATGGGTGATTCTAGTGTAGCCAATGAACTGAAACAACTAACAACTAACAATTAGAAAAAGATCAGACGTGATTTTCTGCTACTTTACTAACAAAAGCTAAAGCCAAGGCAAAACGAACGATGAACAAGTAAACAAGACCCGAAATATTTATTTAGAAAATTAACTTCATGGGTGTTTTTGTGTGCTGAACAAATATTGGCGGCGGAAGACGCCCTCGTTGGTTAAAAAGGCATTACAAAGGTCTTATTTGTTAGATTTCCTGGGGAAAAGTATACGTCAATAATTCACCAAAACAGTTTTTGATATTGATATTGAGTAAAATAAAAATTGCTTTTAAGTGATGTTATTAATGTACAGGAGATTGAGAACATTAAAAATGCTGTGGGACATAATGAAAAAAAACATGCTGTTTGTACCCTAACCCATACCTTGATCCTTCACACTAAACACAACTAATTTGTATTTTTTAACAATAAAATGAAACTGAAGATTGATATTAAACTTACTTGTACCAAATAATAAATAATGCTTATAACAGTTTTCATACTTACACAACGGAAAAAGAAGAGGAATCAGAGGAGAAAAATGTACCCGATGGCTTAGTGAGAAAGCCCTGCAGATCATGCAATTGTTAAAAAATTGGAGCTTGATAAGAGGTCTTGACCCGCGATCGAATCACACCCAAGTCAAGGTTTTTTCAATTAATGAATTAAGGAAAAATTGTGACACAATTATGGGGGGGGGCAGTAGTCTTTGATATAAATGGCAAAAAATAGAGAAATCGACATTTGCTTCCTATGAACTCGCCTCATAACCACGCGTTTAGTTATTCAAAGGCCAATTCATCGACCTCTAGCCTTGAATTCCCTACAAACACTGTCAAAAATATTTTCTTCTTCTCAGTCCTTCAATTCTTTAGTCCTACACTTCTTGATCTTCTTCTTGATTTCTGATATCAAAAAGACGATTTGTCCACCTATCCACAATTCTCTTCAATACAGTCCCTCAGCCCTTCTCATAAACTTATAGCTATTCATCTTCATTTCTGTTCAAGACCTTAAGTCTCCATTTCCATAGCTCTTCAAGTTCCTCTACAATCTTTCAATTCTTCACAAAAAAAAAATTGGTTGAATATACCTGCATATATCTATACTATTATAAAATTGTAAGTTTGTCTGTTTGTTTGTTTGTTTGTTCGGACATCACGTAAGAACTACTTAACTGATTTTGCTGAATCTTCTTTTGTTGCGAAGCCTATAGTTTGACTTAAAATTTGGTAGACATTTTATCTCTTTAAATTGATAGAAACGGTAGATATAGCCAAAAAACTTCTACGATGTTGGGTAATTCAATTACTCAATTGGTTCCAACGCACGCACAAAATATTAGATACTGGCCTAGCCTAGCTTTTATTCAAAATTCGGAATGTGCAAATGTTTCGATTTAACAAAAATCAACATATATTAAGCGTAATTTTACAGGGTGTTCTGTATATAGGAGACTTAGTGCGAAGTAGAATTACATGGATTTAAAAATCTCTAAAAAGTTATATTTAATGTCCTATAAGCAACTGGATATATACGATGTGGTGGAAATAAGGGGGAGTGGAATTAGTTATACGGGGTTGTCCAAAAAAGTTATATTGAGTGGGCCATAAATAGTTCCATATACCAAGTCGTTGAAAATGGGTAGAATATTTATACAGTGAATAAAAAAAGTAATAAAAAATGTACTAGGTAAGCAGTTAGGATCTTTGAATTATGTTCATAAGATACTATAGTTATATAAAGGTGTTAGAAGTAGTTGTTTATAGAGGATGTTTGAAATATAAGATGGAGTGGAATTACAGTTTCTGTTGTGGTTAAAAACTTGTTTTATATCCTCAAGTAGTTACATATATAGGATGATTGAAATATGTAACGGAGTATAATTACAGCTATACAGGTGGGTTTAAAAATATTTTAAAGTAATGGTATGATCTACAAGCTGTTCCATTTACCGGATGGTTGAAATATAGGGTGGGGTAGTATTCTAAGGATATAGGGCCGTACAAAAATGTTATGTTTGGTGGCAAATAAGTAGTTGCATATAAAATGCTAGACAATTTTTGTTTATAGCACTTCCATATACAGAGTACTTGAAGTATGGTCCGCAGTAAAGTTATAGTTATACAGTGTCATTCAAACAATGTTAGAAAAAGTTGTAAATGACGGGTGGTTTAAATGAAGTGTGGAGAGAAATTATACTTTAATATATCTTGAAAAAATATAAGGAAAAAATGTGAAATAGCGTAGTTCATAATAAGTTGCAAAGATAGGATAGTTGGAACATAGGGTGAAGAAGTGTTATGATAATTATTTAAAAAATGTTATATTGATTGATCAATAAGCAGTAGCGTATACAGGGTAGTTGTAATACATACAAGGTGATTCAAAAACATGTTGAACAAAATTGTTATTTTCGGTGCCCCATAAGCAGTTGCGGTTTTGGTGAAATATATTTGACATTGATGGATTTATAGTTATACAGAGTGGTAAGAAAATGTTATACTGGGTGGCCAATAAGTAGTTGCAAATACAAGGTGATTGAAATAGCGGGTGGAGTAGATTTATAGTCAAACAGGTTGGATATATTTTTTTGTAAGATAGAACATGAGCTGTTGCATATCTGCAATATCTGAAACATGGATCGAAGTAAAATTATAGTTCATACAGTGTGATTAGAAGTATTTAAAAATTTTATATTTGGTTGCCCCTAAGCAGAAGCAGGTGGTTCAAAAATAAGTTGTAATATATACAGGATGGTTTTAATGTAGATGGAAGAATAGTTAGTTATACAAAGCGGTTAAAAATTTTTTTGAATAAAATTGTTGTATAGGGTGGCCAATAAGCAGTTGCAGTTTGGGTGAGGGTTTAAATAAAAGTTTGGTGTTAGGGTGCAAAACTGTGTTTTTATATATGTGACTCACGAAGGGTTCCACATCATTTCCATTAGGATGGATCAAAAAAGTTAAAAAAAAAAGTTAAATAGGGTAGACCATAAACAGTTGCATTCTACTATATGGAACATCTGAAATATGGGGAGAAGCAAGATTATAGTTTTAGAGTGTGTAACACAATGTTAGAAAAGGCTCATATAAAGGTTGATTAATATATAGAGTAAAGAGAAATTTTACTTTAAAAGGTGGTTAAAAAAATATGAGAAATAATTGTTATACACGGTACACCATAAGCAGTTGCATATGTCAGATTTGTATAGGGTAGAGAAAAGTTATAGCCAGGTGTTCAAAAAATTATATTGGGTGACAAATAAACAGCAGCATACAGGATGGTTGCAATATAGGGTGAAGTAAAGTTACAGTTATTCAAGGTGATTAAAAAAAAATAAAATTGTTATATTGGGTGGCCCATAGCATTCAACATTCCCTACGGGGTGAAACCGCGGGTAACGGGTAGTATATATATATATATATATATATATATATATATATTATTGCAAATATGTTATCCAAATACCTTACCCATACGCCAGAAAATTACAGTTATTCTTAGCCAGACTGTCAATTCTGCATATTAACAAATTATCCAAAGGAATTTCAAAATGAAAGCTCACAAATATAGTCACCCACTAAGTCCTCAAGGTACTTTTAAAATCTGTGGAATGGGTACACTAGAAAATAAAGAGGTAACTTCAAATAACCCAAAAATTTCTTTATGAATTGGCGAGACATTTTGTAGGGATTGAATAAAGTGTAACAGAGTATTTATCATTACATTTTTTTACAATCATTCATTGTATTTTTTTTTCTTCTCTTTACTTGGTGTGAAATGCGACATTATTTCAATTGATGATTGACACCATAATACATACAGAGTAAATAAGATAAATAATATAAAATTTTAAGATTTTAAATAATGAATGTTGTAGCTGTAGAACAAGAGAAAGCTGGAAAGTGGCAATATGTGCAGAACCCTTGTCTTTAATGATTAAAGTTAATAACAAAACCCCTAAGTAGTCAAAAAAAATTGGTAAACAAATTGTGTAACTTTACTTATCCTTAACGATTTGTTCTTGTAATGGAGTATTCAAGTTTAATCATAGTAGAAAGAAACAACGGCATTTAGCAAATTCGGTATACAAAAACTAGGTTGTCCCGAAAGTATCGAATTTCAGACTCATGAGTATTGATTAATACATAAAATAATATTACGAATATTATTTTAGAAAATAATAACTTTCATTCAAACAAGTTCCTTATAAAATCCGTGGGAAAGGGTCCAATGGAAATAAAATTTATGATAGTGACTTAACTATAAATAAACTATTCATAAAAGACAGGTTTATGGTTAGAAAGGGCAAACTCTATTTATGGCTTGAAAGGTCAAGTATATTAAATTTCATGGCAGAACATTGGTCTAGGGTTTAGACAAAATCAATTCCCTACTCAAAATAAGCCCAATATGCACTAAATAAGACTTTATAGTCAGCAGTTTTTATGTAAGAGACAATTTTAAGGTTCAGTAAATTTCAATTTTACTAACAAATTTGCGTTATGAATATACGATCGAACCAGAAGTTATTTGGCAAAGTTAACAGATAGAGGTTAGTTTTTCTAATCATGTGCAATTATTTGAAATATGGTTTGTAAAATTATTATATAGTGAACGCATTGTTCACTCAATATTTATTAGGAATTAATCACCATTTGTAAATCTAAATAATATAAAGGAAAGACGATGATAGGGTGCATTGAGGTATTCGTATTGGCACACTGTCTAGTTCACTGTTACTGTTATTTATTCTGATTGTTTTTTATTATTTAACTATGATGCGTTTTAGCAATAGTCTTTGGTGTTTTACTGTATCGAATATATTTGCTAGATTAAAAAAAACAGATTCAATTTGTAGACTTACATACAAATTTTTTGTAATAATTGTGGTTACAACTTTCCTACTAAATTTATTTCTAAAACCAAATTGAAATTTATATAAAATTTTATGTCTGATGAGAAAATCCCGAATTCTTCTATGTAATGATTTCTCTTTAATTGAGATGGTTTCCTCACTTGCACTCCTGTAACTTTCCAAAATGCAGAAAAATCTGGATGATGCATTGAACAGTTGGTCAACATGCCCTTTCTAGGCAGTTCTCCAGGGATATGACTGGAGCTGATATCATTCTTTAGGTTCGTATTTAAAATTAGACATGTTATGATCCATCCCTGATTTGGAAACCAATATCTCAGTCAAGAGTTCAACTCTGCTTGTTGCTTATGTGTAGGGCCCATGTTCCATTGTTAATTCCGTTGAGAGAAATAACAGTTACAGGAGGTTACAGTTTTTCTCTTCTCAGCTGTTGGATTTCTTCTTGGCAATATGGGCAATTGGCTTACTTATGTATTTTTAGTTAATTACCATGTTTTCCATTTATCGACCTTATTATTAGTATATTTATTAATAAATGTATGGTTTGGTGTGACTTAACTTATATATCCATGTCATGCATATTCTAGGCGAATTTTATTCTATTGTTTATTATTCTTTTTATTTGAATTTAGTTTATATAAATTTTTTTAATATCGAAATTTATATTACATTAAAAGAATTATTGAAACAATTTTAGTCTCTGCCACATTTAAGCTTCGCTTCGTACATTTCATGTACATAGCGCTATCTAAAAAGTCTTTAGGAAACTACTGCAGTTGTTATTATGATTCAGTAGTTACTGTCAGTCGGCAGAAGTAGGGAAATGATGACAATTTCAAAATGACTGCACAAATGTTCAAGATAAAGAGCGGAGTGACAGGCCCAGTATTTGGACCGACAACATGGCATATAGAGCGAACAATTTGTAATACTCGACATTCTTTGGAGCGTTATAGACAAGATGGAAATGATTTTCTTTCCGAGATTGTTACGGGCGACAAGAGGAGCCTTGCAATTGTACTCGGCTCTAATAATGAAGGCTCTGTTGTTTTGGGACGTGAAGGGCATCTTCTAAATTAGTTGCGATGTCAAACGCTAAGCAAACTCGAAGTGTGATCCAAGTTCGAAGAACCGGGAAACTCTCGCCTGACATAATCCTCCTTCACGATACTACACGTCTTCAGGCAGTTACGAAAATCAAGCATATGATTCAAGATTTTCGTTGGGAACTGATCGTCCCTGTATTATCCCGACCTTGTTCCAAGCGACTATTTGATATTCATGAATTTTACGAAGTGGTTGGGTGTACAGTGATGTAAAAACCAGGATGAACTCAAAAATGATTCAGTTCCAGGCGGCTAAATTCTATGGTTAAGGAAAAGTAACGTAATATGAAGTAAAATATCAACGTCAATAGAAGCCTCTTCTCAATAACTTTTATTTTATGGCCAAGTGGATGTTAGTTTTGAAAAACACCTCGTATACGTTTTCTTAAACAATAGTGAACTACACTTTTGTACATAACCACTATATAGTCTGTTTACGACTTCCAACTGTATGTTATAAAACATATTTATTATTATTAAGCGATGTTTATTTTATCAGTCTCAATGTTTCTTTTAAAACTAAATAGGAAATTGCCTCGTTTTGTGTAAATGCACTAACCGACTCCCTTGACTAATGTCATGATTTATTGCCACAGCCAAGTTCACAAAGATAAACAAATTATGAAATGAAATAATCAAGTCATTTGTGGTGGAAATGAATGTAAACAAAAGCAGCCGGAGAGACGAAACAGTCGACTCGTTGAATTTTATGTGAAACACGCGACGCCATTAATTCAAATAAATCGACATTGTATCACACGAAGCGGGAACGAAATTGCGATGCACTTCACGTTATTCCAGATTTCGAAACCAGTTTCTGGAACTAAGTATGGCGTTCTGGCGAGCATTTTACAGAATTTTACTGACTGTATGCTGTTCCATGAGAGTTACGTGTTGTAGTGTTAGTCTAGACTCTATACCATTTACGGAAAAAAGTCCCTTTGGTGACAAAATGAATTGTAAGACACAACCTATATTAACTTTCCTAGAAATAACATTTTTATTTGGATTCCAAGAGGTAGAACTAGATGGTACAGTCACATTTGAATGCATTATAAAATTTTTTAGTACTAAGAAACAAAAGACATAATAAATAATTTGTTTACAATTTGAAAACAACAGCTGCATATTTTGATCACTTTAAACTGATATTCGAATACTCAATATAAGAAGCATACATATTGTATATCCATTGTAAATGGCCCACAAACGAATTTATGGTGTTATAGTTTGACTATATAACACCATAAACATCACTATAGAACAAGTTTCTCGTTCTTAGATTGTGATTATTTTCAGAATTAAAATTAACCAAAGAAAGAAAATCCCGATCATTTTTATTGTAAACTACTTTGTATATAAAAATAGTAGTATAAAACATCTGGAAACTTTGATGTTCCTATCGAAACCTAAAATTTAAGTTATTAATAATTTGACTTGAATCTATTTTATGCTTTCAGCCATAAATGTACCCAGGCGGTATTTGGGGGGTTCACCCCACCCTCTCTCCCACATGCAAACATCTGCATCTGCGTTTACAGTTAAGCATTAAGAACTACTGAGAGTGTTAATAATTTTTTTTCTGTCAAGCATTTTTTAAACATGGATCCCCCCGAAAAATTGGCTTGGGTACGCCTATGCTTTCAACTTACTTCGTATAGATCGGATTTTAACAAAACTAGCACATTCTAATAAAATTCTTAATACTAGCTGTCGCCCAGTGGTCGAAATTCGACCAATTGTGTAAATATCTCTGGCAGGTTAAGTAACCTGAAAATTTCATCGTGACATTCTATCCTAGGACTTTAGGGAGAACATCAATTACACAAAACGGATCCAGATTCGGAACCTCTGTGTGATAGTTTCCACGAAAATCCTAGATGACGGTCTTACATCTCGCTTCTACAAATAAGTAACGAAATTCAAGTTTTTTTTCAGATATAATTCATAGGACTTTATTTGTGTTAAAATTCGTAATTCTTAATCTAATATGACAACAATTCAACCGCTAATGAGCTACCCTACATATTTACTTTTCTAACCTCCCTGTATAGCTATAATTGCACTCAACATTTATTAAAATCCTCCTTATAATAATTCCATCTCATTATATATATCTACCACCCTGTATGTGCAACTCATGGACCACGCATATTTTTTAATATTTTTGAACCACCCGGTAAACCATTCTGTATTTGCTACTGCTTATGAACCACCGTATTTACCGTTTTGTTTATGAAATTTTTAACTATCTTCTGTAACTATAATTCTACTCCGACCTATATTTCAATCATCATATATAATTCCTCTCACCCTATATTTCATCTTCCCTATATATACAATTGCTTATGGGTTACGAAATGTTGCATTTCCATTTCCCACCCTGTATATGCATCTCTATATATTTTTTGCACCACCCTGTATAACTGTAATCCTACTGCACCTTGTATTCCAAGAATCCTGTAAATTCAACCGCTAATGGGCTTCCCTATATAATAATTTTATTAGTTATAATTGCACTCTACTCTATATACATAGCCCTGTATAATTATAATATACAACAATTACTTTACCACTAAACAATAACAACGCTTGCATGCCACTTCCAGAAGTACATGCTCTAAGTATACAACAGCATTGGTCCCTCTGTATATAATTACTCAATGTTTTGAGTCTGGCGGCGGCGGCACATTCAGTTGTTTGGCGTTGACATTATGTTCGTAAATAATGAATTTTTATTATATTTTATTTAATGAATGAACCAATATTATAAATTAATATTAGCATTCTGCACTGAAGTTCGTCAGTAACTACTAAACAAAACAAAAATGAAGAAAATCGGTTGAGAGACAGAGGAGAAAATGGTACCTAATCGTTTTGTCTTGGCCTATTTATTTATAGATAACCTCTACATTACGGCAAGTTCTATTGATAATCTATATATAAATAGGCTAAGACAAAACGATTAGGTACCATTTTCTCCTCTGTTTCTCAACCGATTTTCTTCATTTTTGTTTTGTTTAGTAGCTACGGACGACCTTCAGTGCAGAATGCTAATCTTAATTTATAATATTGGTTCATTCATTACATAAAATATAATAAAAATTCATTATTTACGTCAATAATGTCAATGCCAAACAAATGAATGTGCCGCGTGCCGCTGCCGCCAGACTCAAACCATTAAGTAATTATATATAGACAGACCAATGCTATTTATATACTTAGAGCATGTACTTCTGGAGGTGGCATGCAAGCGTTGTTATTGTTTAGTGGGTAAAGTAATCGTTGAATATCATAATTATACAGAGCGATTCCAGATATGTTAGAAATAATTTTTTTAATAGATGGCACATAAGCAGTTGCATATTTAGGGTGTTTAAAATATAGAGTAGATTGCAATTATAACTAATAAAATAATTATATATATTAGGTATACAGGATGGTGATAAAAAATGTTAGAATAGGAAATGTTTTATAGAGTAGACCACGAAGAGTTCCATATATATAATGATTGAAATATAGGTCGGAGTAGAATTATAGTTACAGAAGATAATTAAAAATTTCATAAACAAAAAGAGTAAATATGGTGGGTCATAGGCAGTGGCATATACAGAATGGTTTACCCGGTGGTTGAAAAATGTTAAAAAATATTATGCGTGGTCCATAAGCAGTTGCATATACAGGGTGGTGGAAATATATAATGAGATGGAATTATTATAATGAGGATTTTAACAAATGTTAGAGAATTGAGTGCAATTATAGCTATACAGGGGTGTTAGAAAAAATAAATATGTAGGGTAGCCCATTAGCAGTTGAATTGTTGTCATATTAAATTAAGAATTACGAATTTGAACATAAATAAAGTTCTATGAATTATATCTGAAAAAAACTTGAATTTCGTTACTTATTTGTAGAAGCGAGATGTAAGACCGACATCTAGGATTTTCGAGGAAACTATCACACAGAGGTTCCGAATCTGGATCCGTTCTGTGTAATTGCTGTTTTCCCTACTGCCAGAGATATTGACACAATTGGTCGAATTTCGACCACTGGGCGACAGCTAGTAAGTTTAATAGAGTCTAGAATTATACCAATGGGTTTAATATTTTCAACAAACTGTAAGGTATAATTAACAACAGAATATTCAAAAAGACAAGGTTTTTTAGTCTTGAATTGTGGATTGTCTTCTAAACATTATTTGTGGCATACTCTTGATTACTTTTTTTTGGGGCAATAACACCACAAACGAAATAAAACGACGTATATTGAAAGAAAACCAAAAGTTTCAAAGTCTATTCTGATTTCGTTGTCAATGGCTTTATATTTATTGATGTAAATTGCAAAATGAAAATTTGATTTATGACAATTAAATTGACATTAGAAAATTTGTTGTTTTTAGATATACAAGAAGCACAAAAAATTCTAAAGATTATCGTTAAACAGCTTTCAAATTAGAAGAATTTGAAAGAGTTGTCGTTAGAATTTATATGTGGCGTTCCTAGGTACGACTTTGTTAAAAGATAGCGCATTCGCCAAAAATGCGATCAAACAATTCTATTGTTTCTGTGATCGCATTAACGTCATAAGGGAAAACCTAGGAAAAACCTTATGAATATCCCGATACAGGGTTGTTTAAAAGGAGGTTACCATTAATTTCTTCCTTAATTGTCGGTAAGCAGATACGATTAAATTCTACAGAAGTAGAAGCGATACAATTGTCTTCATTCAAAAGAATTAACGAAAGTCTGCCTTAATTCTTTTGAATGAAGACGATTGTATCGCTTCTACTTCTGTAGAATTTAATCGTATCTGGTTACCGACAATTAAGGAAGAAATTATTAATGAACAACCCAGTATCGGGACAGTTCATAAGGTTTTTCCTAGGTTTTCCCTTATGAAGTTAATGGGATCACTGAAACAATGGAATTCCTTGATCGCATTTTTAGCGAATGCACTATCTTATAACAAAGTCGTACCTAGGAACGCCACTTATAAATTCTAAAGACAACTCTTTCAAATTCTTCTAATTTGAAAGCTGTTTAACTATAATCTTTAGAATTTTGTGTGCTTCCTGTATATCTAAAAACAACAAATTTTCTAATGTCAATTTAAATGTCATAAATCAAATTTTCATTTTGCAATTTACATCAATAAATATAAAGTCGCTGACAACGAAGTCAGAATAGACTGAAGCGTTTGGTTTTCCTTCAATATACGTCGTTTTATTTCGATTGTGGTGTTATTGAATTATAGAAAAATAAAGATAAATGTGAGATTCTTAGTAATCTAGAGTATATAGATTATTGATCACAAATTTTTAAGCGCACTTAATCTTTTTATTACTACAATGCATAATCTTATGTAAATCCTATTAAAACAGATATTCTCTGATCAGTTTTTTAGGTTTCATTATCTTAATTTTTTATTCATTGTTGGTATTAGGTTATCAAACCATTTATCTCGTTTCCACTCATTATTTAAATTTTATGTATTATGTATATTGGTCTACCTTTGTATGTAAGTCCCTATTTAACGATAATCGTATTCTATTAGTGTTGATTATTCATTTGTTTCATTTTCACAGAAAAAAATGTTTTCAATTTCAACTTGTATAATTAATTTCGATTTTTTTGCCTTAAAATTTAAAAGATAAATTAATACCTTCGAAACCCATTTTTTTTGTTCTTCAATATTACGGAGTTCAATAAATTGTGTGATAATTTATATGTTGATCAAAGCTGAACTAATGAATCAATATTAAGCAGCAAAACTATTTGGAGATATAGATAATATTTTATTATATGGGAAAACCTAATAATAAAATATTGCAACTATTAATATAAATGGGGCGTGTAATTGACAGGTATCCGTAAACAGACTGTTAAGTTATTAGCAAAAGGGATAATTGCGATAAGTATCACAGTTTGTGAAACAAATCTACATTAAAGACCTAAATTAGAAATAAATTGAAAAAGAAGGTGTTACTCTGACCAAATACAAAAGGAAACGAAACTTTGGTTGACAAGTATTGCTTTAACCTGATAAATTAATTTTATATTTTTGCTCTGAAAATTAGCAATAAAAATATAGTATAAAGCAGGGATGGCCAATAGGTCGATCTCAGGTATTAGCCTGGTTGATCGCAGTTATTAGTCCGGACGATTGGGAATTTAACGCAAATTTAATTTAAGATCCAAGGGACATCCATAATATGGAGCACTTTGCAATATATCTCTTTAAATTGTTTAAATTGCAATTCTATACAATTCTACAAAAACTATTAATTTCTCATTATACTTATGGACGCTCATTCTGAAGGTTCTCTAATTCTCTACAACTTTTCCATTGACAATATAATTCCTTTTAACTGTTAAAATCATGTAAGATATCAGCCGTGAATTAATACTGAGGTGATTGTGGTATCAGCGGTTTGCTGTTATGTCCCAAAATGTGTCAAATTTTGCCTTATTGACTAACGTAATGGAACAGTTAAAGAACAACTGAGGTAATGAGACAAATTTTGCAATGAAAGGCAGCCTAGGAGGAACGATATTGAAGGAGAACTTAGGAGAACTGAAAGCAAAGTGAGGACAACAGTAAGACCTATTTTAACATGTGAGGTAGTAACAAGTGCAGACATAAAGCGAACATGGTGTGATGAACTTGAGCATTTTGCAAATTTGGACGAAAGCCAAGAGACGTTGGGGTCTAATTTAACAAAAAATATATCAAAACTAGATTTTTCATAGATCTATTTGTATAATTTACTACATTTTCAATTTTAATGAACGTCTTCCTCAACAATTTTCGATATTACCAAAAATAAAAGTACTTTGCTTTTAAGCATTTTTTTTACCTACTTCTTATATAGTTGAAAAGAATGAAAATTAATGATTTCATTTTACTATGCTATTTATTTTTATGAAGTACATTTTTGAGACGAAGGCTTTTTAACGGAGGCCACACTTACCCATATGAAAATTAGAGAGTATGTAATGAAATGCAAAAATCGAAATTGCATTTGTTTCGACACTTTCTTTCGACCAACACCATACTACGTTGATCTTGAAGTACCCATAAAACTTAGTGTTCTGCGTTGAAACAGGGACCAGTTTATATATCATGAGTCTCTTCCTTTATAGATAATCAATAAATTATAGTATTCCAATTCTGTTTGCGATGTTTTAAATTAGAGATTTGACATATGTCAGCAATCAGATTACCACAAATAAGGGCCCTCCATGTTTGGCGAACCTCCTACAAAACACCCTGCATAATGATTCTATAATTTAATCTGTTATAAATTCAAGTGACCTCGTGATATATTGCCAAAATATTAAATAGGTGAAGTAGGTTAGAAACTTTGAAATATTGTAATTCAAGATATGTCATATTTAATTAAAAATTCACTTACACGTAATATTTTACTTTGCAATTATATTTAAATTAAAAACTAAATTACAGATTAGGATTCATACTTGAGTAGTAATAAAATAGTGAAGATTATATTTTATGTTACTGAAATTTATGTCCACTACTAAGAATGGCACAAAGAAAGAGAAACAGAGACAGTGTATATATTATTTCGTACGAAGCTTTCGCTTCCATCGTTTAGTCTAGAATGAATGCCGCTATTTTTTATACAATATTTTGACTTAACACAAAAGCTTTCCTCAAGCGACTGCAATGAATACAACGCAGAAAAAATTTCACATTTAGTTCGCCTGCATCATAAAAGGAAACATGGTTATGCAGGTACGCTGTTTTTTTTTCAGTCGAACGATTAATATCAGTGCGTTCCCCTGAAGCGATATTAACAAAATCAATCCGCATGTATATTGCTACTCGATACCATAACCCCGTTTCCTGTAGAAACATGTAATTAAGGAAGGTATGCGTAATCGTACACACAAACACACATACACAAAGAGTGCACTGGATTATTTATGGATTTAGTAGAGCGTTAAAAAAAATCAAAAGCTCCTCGCAGGCGATCTCGTAACGCATCACGTCCGACAGCCATCGTACCGTTAGATTTAGTGAAATTCAATTTTCACTTTTAATTTTGTTCGATGTTGTCGTTTTTTCCTCTCTCTCACTATGTTTTGACAAAAGTGAATCGCTAATCACATGAAATGGCTGGTTGATGTCGCTCACGCGTCAATAACTGTCGGTTGTTTTGAATGCGATCAAGTTGGCCTTCATTTTGGACGAGATGACCAGTTAGTGTCAAATTGGACAGTGCGAGTGCATTTCATGATGTTTTGCAGATGAGATTGATTGTTATGCATGATTTATATCTCACGTTTCATATTTTTGATGGGATATTGTAATGTCTGCATATTTAGAGGCATATAATACGAAAATCGTGATTAAAATCGCATTTCATAAAACCGAGCTCGTAGTATGTTCAGTAATGCCAAAATTTGAGCATTTTTCAAATGAAATGTCTATTTATAACAAAGGGAAAACTTTTTAAATGAACCCAAGTAGTGAGTTAAATCTCCTCTGAAACTCTATCATAACGACTTTAAGGTTAGGGCCAAAGTCCAATAAAGACAACAATAGATGATGATTAGACTATCTTGAAAAGTTGAATTAGATATTTAAATGTGAAATATATACAAGAAAAATATATACAAGAAAAATGTAGGAATTTCAGAGATAATAGCTGCTACCAGACACTTCAAGTTGAGAGTGGTACAGTGTGTATGAATTTATGAGTAATCCACTGTACAGGTCAGATTTGGCACCCAATAACTTATTTATTACTGCATATAAAAACGATTTTTGACAAACGTAAAAACAGATGTTGGGTTCAAAACGTAAGTTTTTAGTTAATCTAATCCAAGTGGAAAAAGTGCTTCGATAAGAATTGTTTGTTTTTCATTAATAACAACCCTTATTAGTATTCTTTCTCTTTATGTACTTGTTTTGAATAACACCATATACAGAGTGTTTCTAAAATAGAATTCAAAACTTCTGCTGTGTATAGACCTCATTAAAGTAAGTCAAAAAGTCCGTATTAACATATTAAAAAGCACCCTTAGGATGTTATATGATCTTAAAAAGGCTTAAACAAAACTGTTTTTTTTCTGTTATTGACAAAATGTCGAAAATAATTATGGATGGGTCTTACATAACTTTTTACGTTAAATAGCATGTGCTACTCCGTTTTTCGACGTGCAAATCATAAGCGTGCTATTTAGGTTGGTGAAGGGGGTTTCGGGCCGTATTTTTTTATTTCAATGTTTTTACAATTTTCTCTACAGATTTATAAAAACTTGATAATTATACAAAAAAAAAAATGTTTGTCCAAATCGATACTTTCAACATTTTTTGAGTAAATTGAGGTTCAAAATTCACTAACATTTAAATAAATTGCAGTTATAAATGATCCTATCAGTTAATAAATAATTTAGAACATAAACTAAGACTATTTAAATTAAGAGTTACACTTACTAATTAAAGAACTAATTGCTGATTCTGACAATAGATAAATGTGAAATAGAAAATAATGGGATTAAAATTAGTAATAATAAATTAAATTACATGTGCTGCTCCAAGTGACCACGTTGCATTTACGATGCATAATCTAACTAGACGATTCAATGATTTGCGAAAACTCTTTGGAAAATTCGAAGTGTTTGCCTTATAGCTACGAATGCGGTTTCAGTTTTCTCCAGTAGTTGCTGAATGGTATCAATTGGAATTTAATGGTTAAGGATTATGGCAACAGATTTTTGTAATTTTTCGACTAATAACTTAAAGAGCAGAGTAATTTTCAAACTCAATTAACTCGAAAACCATTGGTAAATATCGACTTGGACAAAGATAATGTTTTTTACGTAAAATTGTTAAGATTTTATAAATCTGTAGAGAAAATTGTAAAAAAATTGAAATAAAAAATTATCCTACAAGAACCCATGGCCATGCCAAAATCTTATTGGTGGAACTAATCAATTAGTTGAAAATACAGTTATTTTCGGACAAAATGTTAGTTCCATTATTTTATCAATGGACAACTGTGACTATTATCATAAGAAGTGTTTTGGTGACAGGAACATTGTATAGATTTACTATGTAAAGACCAATCTAGGATTTTTGAGGAAACTAGCACATAGAGGTTCCGAATCTGGAGCCGTTCCATGTAATTGCTGTTACCCGTAATTACTAGGTTAGAATGCCACGATGAAATTTTCAGGTTACCTTCACCTGTCAGAGATATTGAATATTCTTTTCGAGGTGTCATTCTACAAAAGAAAGACAATATATATTATATATATAATATTGTTTCTGGTTAGGAAACCTTCATCAGTTGCGCTTCCCCGAAAATCCTAGATGTCGGTCTTTACATCTCGCGTCTTCAACTTTAACGAAATGCATCAAATGCATAAAGAAGTGTTCGAGAGGAAATTCAGTTGTGGGAAGCGTAACTGATGAAGGTCATTTTACCATTCCAGGGATCTAACTATTCCCGGAAACAATATGTATTATATAAATTGTCTTGCGTACAAAAGAATGACACCTCGAAGAGAGAGAGTATTAGATTTACTATGTCAAAACATGCTTATGTGAAACTAGTTTTGTATTGCAATGTGATTTATAGAGCTGACAAGTAGTCTTAAAGGATGCGAAGTTTATGAATTTTTGGTAACCCATTGTCAGTATTCGAGTACCTAGAAGCGAAAGCAGAAGGCTACGAGAATTATGCGAACCGACAATTGTGGTAGTTCAGAATAGTGTGGAGTAAGACTATTGCATTCTTGTTTTGTAATTTTATGTTTGTGATTAAGAAGCAGTATATTTTGTATTCTATAGGAGTTGTGGCTCTTTGTTTAATTTTGTATATTATCCTTGATTTAATAAGTTTTGTATTTTGAAGTCGTTGTTATTTTTATTTCCTGTAGCATCGCCTTTATCTGCAGGTAAAATATTATAGTGTCATTTTTTTTAACCTTTAATAAATTTAATTCATTTTTTGAAAGATTATTTGATACATATAGATTTCTTCGTAAAACTTTTGCTATTACTCCATATTATTAAAGTCGTCGGAGCTTTGGTTAGTTCAGTGTATTATTCTTGGTTTAATATATTTTGATTATCATATACGATCTCTGGATTTTTTTGGTGATAACCGATATAACTAAAAAGCAACGAATCCCCTTAATTATGTCTTGATAAATTATCAATTTCAAATTTACATTTTGATCAGATTTTAATGTCACTGACAACAAGGCAGAATTAAACTATGGAATGGTGGTTTTTTTAATATACAGCTAGTCTTGCTCGATGTAGGGTTATTTCCCAAAAAAACCATTAAAAGAAAGTAATTAATATTCATTGCAACTATTTTCTCTGGTTTCTAACAAATTTATCAAAGTTTTATGTACATTTAAATCAAAATCATCACTCACCAGACGGCGTCATCGGAAATCTGACTTCATCCTTATTGTTATTGGTAGACTCGTGGTCGTTGCGCGGATTGTTGTTGATCGATGGAAACGTGTCGACCATCGGAGATATGGGTGTTACGACTGTTTTTACTTGAGACTGATTGATGTTCAACCTGGAAGACGACTTGCTAATTTCCAGTGATGGTAACTGAAACAAGAACAACATTGTAGTTTGAATAGGTACAGAAATAGAATTGTATAGTGAATTGCTGTATTCAGTCATTCTAACGTTAATCGTACACATAAAAGTCTTTGGTCCGTTAGAAATGCAAATTGAAGACCAAACATATGAGGGCTGTAAATATTGGAAGCTGTTTTGTGTTTACGTTTGTCAGTTAAGGTGACATTAATAGTGCCACTTTACAACTTGACAATAATTCATCTTGATATGTTAAATAATTAATTCGCAAAATAATAAGTTTTATTGAATAGTGAAATATTGTACATGAAAATATCACTCCAATAATACAGTCTTTGTTAAAGTACATCTGTTTTGAATTCCTACGGTTCTCATAAAATATTTATGGCGTATTTAATGTGCGTCGCCGCATATTTCTCGATTTCTCATGGATTCATGTAGAAAGTAATTGTGAAATTTTTAAAGACAATTATAAAATTTCATATTAGACGTTTCATTACTTGAGAGTCTCGGGTTACTTATACATTGTGTCAATAAGTAAATTGTAAGAATTTAAAAATAATTCCTATGACCGTTAGAAACATACGAGTTGAGTAGAGTTAAAAATTATGAAAAGTTAAATAAGATTTTTTTATACAAAAAAAAAATTATAAGTACGGAAGAAGATATTTTCCTTTAAAAACTTACATTAATACAGCAGTAAAACTTGAACACATTTAATAAAAATGTACTTAACGCTACACAATAATCAGTTATGTACCTACAAAGTACCCAAATACAAAACATAGGAACTTTTTATGTATTAATTAAATATATACCTATCAAGTATAGTGTTGAAATCGGTGCCAAGCAAACTTAATTAAAATTCTTCATTGTTTACATATCCACTAACTTCATCGAGACACAGTAAAAATTATGAAAACTAGAAATGAAATATGGTCTAGTTCGAACTCGGGGCCTCAATCTGCCTACTCCTCAAGTCTGACTAGAATACTAAGAAAAGAGATTTGTTTGTCTAGAACTCGAGCTCTCAATTTGCCCCTCTAGCTTCACTAAATGACTAAAAAAATCCCTAGGTCGAACTGTGTACCTCAATCTGCCTGCTTTCCAAGCTGGAGGTCTCACTCTGTCAGAGCTACAATTACAGAAATTTCCTTAATCCTATCCCCTAATTCTAATTCTATTACTTCCCTATATAATGTTAATTCCCTAAGATATTCATTACCTAATATATCATATATCCTATTCCCTAATCATATCCTAATCCCAGTCTTCTTCTCTTTTTCTTTTCACCACTGTTTTGTCCTCTTGCAGTAGCGCTCGTAGTTGGTTGCCTCTCTCATCAGTGGGTTCCTACGCTGTTCCATCCTGGCTATGGTTTTCTTCGTTCTCTTCGTTATTTCTCCCTTGACTGTAGTTATATCTAGGTCTCTCTTAGTTGTGTGTTCCTCAGATACCATGGGGCGTCCGTTATCCTCCTTAGTGCGTTGTTCTGTACTGCCTCTAATTTCTTGATGTGCGTTGCTGCAGCTTGTCCCCCAGATGCTGGCTCCATATGTGATGATTGGCTTCACTGATGCTTCGTAGATATTTCTCTTCGTCCTCAGTTGTAGTCTGCTTCTTCTTCCTATCATCGGGTTGAGTTGGCTGATCCTTGATTTGGCTTTCTTCACTGTCTCTCCTATATGTTTCTTTCACGTGAGTTTCCTGTCTATGTGTATCCCCAGATATTTGACGTCTTGCTCCATCCGATGTGATTTCCTAGTACCGTAAGTCTTCTAGTTGGTTGGTCCGGCATCCTCCTCCTTCCTATGGCTATTGCATGCGTTTTCCCCGCGTTGATCTTGATTTTTCATTTCTTCACCAATTGTTCCAAGTTTTCGATTTCTTGTTGCAGGTAGTTTACCGCTTGGTCCGCCTTCCATGATGTTGCCGCGTAGATGTATGTCCTGGTGTGCCTTGGTCCTTTTGGTATGTCGCTGGTATAGATGCTGTACAGCGTCGGTGATAGTGCTGATCCCTGTGGCGTTCCTCCCCTTATCCTCATTTCCATCGATGTTGTGTCGTTGATCCTGAATGTGTGAATGAGTGTGAATCCGAACCGCTTCCTGTATTTACAGTTCCCGATCGGTTGAGAGGGGATGTCACGTGATATTCATGTCACGCCGTGATTGGTCTACCATTGGTGAGTGTGCCGGGCCGTTCCATTATAGTTATTGCTAATTTCCATGCGGTAGGAAGGCGCGTGCTATCGTCAAGTCTTCATTAGAGGGGTCGGTTCTCTATTTCAATAGCTTCACGAATCGTAGAGGCCCTAATCGAATTAGGGGATATGATGGTCCTATTATCCTCAAAATTAATAGAGTGTGCTGCTTGCATATGATGAGATACAAAGGGTGAAGTTTTTGCTAAATGATAGGGAGTATCCATATATTCTATTGGTACGACCGATGTAGCTTCGTGGACAATTGGGAAATGGTATTTTTGTAAACTTCGATTCTCATTGGGTACCTTGTCATTTGGGGAACGGACTACCCCACCATTGGAAGGCCAATCACGTCTCCCAATTTGAGGTCTTTATGGGCTATTTTTCCCTGAATTTCCTAATGTTGATATACATTTCGCGTAAAATAAGATTTTGATATATCGCTTAATAAATTCATTACACCAGAGACGATGTTGAATTAGAAAATGTGGGAAACGTAAAGGCATTATAATTACAAAAAGTTTTCTTGCGAAACCAACTAATTTTGACAGAAGTTGCATGGTTCATGGTTAAATTTGGTACACTGAGAAAAAAAACTTGTGACTTCACTGAGAGGTCCATAGACTTATTTTATCTGTCGCAGCCGTATTACATTCTGGCTAGATGCTACAAATAACAGGCAGTTTTGTATTATTGCGAGTCAATGGCGGCAAACGTTTAGCAGCAATGTAGAGTGACCAAGAACTAAAACAGTGTTTAATTGAAAACAAATTTCAATAGGGAAAAATGTACTTTGTAAATAATTACTTAGACACTTAGGAGTAATATGTGTATGTTTCATTAAAAAAATATAACTGAAATACAGTCGTTCTTGGGGTTCTCAATATTATTTCTGTAGTCCTTTTCTGAATAAATGTTCCCATATTTTTTTTGGTGGAATTTTCATTAGATTATCAAAATACTGCCCCATGGGCACTACTTATGCTTTACTAGAGTATTTTTCTCTAAGATTAGATATTATTTACTGGCAACATTCCTAACCTTATACTTTTGCTCCAATAATATTGCGTAGGATTCTGCTGAACTCCAGACCCCAACAGTTTTCAATCATTTAATTGCTCGTGTATCCTTAAGTCAGTCATTTCTAAACTCATTTCAGACGCCAATGGCACGCAGCGCTTGAGTCTACTTTTCTTATTTCTGCTAGCCAACGCCATTATTTAGCCGTAAGCTTTCGATGTCCCGCCGAAATTAGGTCAGTAAACACTTAGCATAAATAATACATCAGTAGAGGGTTCATGACGACCCGATGTTGTTGAAACATATGGCAAATATTCCGCAGTATCGCGCTGTCAGAGAACTACGCTTAAAATGTGTAGTGGCTACTAAAACTTCGCCCTCGAAATTCGATTGTGACAGGTTAAGAAACTTATCGTGTTCTAGGCTTTAGCAGAACGTCCAGTTCGGAAGAACGCAAAATCTCGCTTCTACAAATGTAACGAAATTCAACAATGCGTTTAAATTCGTAATTCTTAATTTAATATGGATGGGTTTTCTGTATAGCTTATTGCCGTATATGCAAATGACCAGCATAATATTTTTTAACATTTTTCAACCACCGGGTAAACCATCTGTATATGACGACCCACCATATTTACTCTTTTTGTTTATGAAATTTTTAATTATCTTCGTAACTATAATTCTACTCCGACCTAATCAACATTAAAATACTCTTCGTGGTCTACTCTATAAATCAATTCCTATTCTAACATTTTTTATCACCATCCTGTATATCTATAATTCCTCTTACCCTATATTTTATTTTATATTAAAACTGCTTATGGGTTACGAAATGTTGCATTTAATTTCCGCCACTCTGTATATGCATCTATGAATAACATTTTTGGTATAACTGAATTTTACTGCAACTTCTATTCCAAGAACCCTGTAAATTCAACCGCTAATGGACTTCCCGCACTCTACACCCTATAGCAACTGCTTATGGCCACCCATTAAAAAAAATGTTTCTACCATAAACATATTCAACGATTACTTTACCCACTAATAACAAATGCCACCTCCAGAAGTACATGCTCTAAGGCACTCTCAATGGTTTGAGTCTACGCGGACCATTATTGATGTAAATAATGGAATGTTAAGATTAGCAACTGAAGGTGTAGACAGAAAATAGAGAGGAGGGTACTAACTTAGATAGATTTATTATGTTTACATAATATATCTTCGGCTTTCCATACAATTGCTTATGGGTTACGTCCTGTATAACTACATTCTAAATTCCAAAGTAGATTCAACCGGTAATGGGTTCCCTGCACTCTTCAGACGCTTGCATGCCACTTACAGAAGTACATGCTCTTAGTATAGCACTACTTAATGTGACACATTCAACGTTGACTGGACGTAAATGATGAATTTTTATTATATTTTATTAATGAATGAACCATTAAAAGATGTGCACTGAACAGTAGCTACTAAACAAAACATGGGTTGAGAAACAATGGTACCTAATCGTTTTGGCCTAGTAATTATCAAAACATTTATTTCTTCACGTAAAATGTAGTTTTACTGCTTAAATGACCTTTTGCAAAACTCAGTAACACGTTTATGATCTGACGCTTACCGGTGAGAAGATATTTCGGCAAACGAATATGCCGTTTTCCTGCATGTAAAACACTGAAACAATACTTTATTATTGTTTTTTACAATTATACAAAATAATTACTGATTCTAAAAAAGTTTCAACATCAAAACACTTTACAAATTATCAATTACGAAGTTAACCTCAAATCAAAATGTAAATAAGCAAACGTGCCTGCTGGACATTACCGGCAGAATGTATAGCCGGTCTGGCGTTCAGTCAATGCGTACATTTACCTAGATTTACGTCTTAGTGGTTAGAATAGAAAGAAGTTTGGCATTGTTTACATTTTCCGGCAAACATCTTTCAACTCGTTTTTAATGTAAACAGGCAGGTCCATTAATATTAGTAATCAATGGGTGTAACACAATGCAGTGCATATATTTTGGTAGGTGATACGATAGATCATTATAAATAAAAAAGTATTATATGACATATGACAAAAAGTTTACGATTTGTGAGAAAAAAATGATGTCAACTAATGTTCGCAAATGAGTTCATATTATTTGCAAAAGAGCAACAACTTTATTAACTAAACTGAACATTAACAAAGCTAATTTTATTAATTTTTTTAACAGAGTTAGTGAAACAGAAAACATGACAACATTGGGTAGCGTAAGTAAACAGTGTGGTATGTCGTGCACTGCAAATATTTAATATGATATTTGTTCTGAATTTTCCCAATATTTTGATGTGTTTTAGGTTAACGAAGAAAAACAGTTTCATTTTTATATTAAATCGAACATTTTTCTATTCAAGTGAGAATTGATATTACGAGGGTGAATCAAATATGAACCGGACTTTTGTTTTAAAAATTTTATTGGTACGATCAATACAAATTTTAATACATATTATTTTTCTACATAGTCTCCTCTCTTATGTATAAATTTTTTCCACCTTATCGGAAGTTTTTTAATACCTTTCTCAAAGAATGAAACTGGTCGTGTCGATAACCAATTGCGCACAAACGTTTCTACACCTTCGTTGTCCTCAAAGTGGTGGCCTCCCAGTTCTTCTTTAAGTGGCCCAAACATGTGGTAGTCACATGGCGACAAATCAGGACTGTAGGCGGGTGTTCAAGGGTTTCCCAATGCATTTTGTTCAATGTATTCCTTTCACACTTCTAGACATTCCCGCCTCTTTTGCCGATAGGCAAGTTTCACTTGTTGGAGTAGTTCGCAGTAATACTCAGCATTACGCCTTCAATCAGCTCACGAATTGCGTAGATATTCGCCTCATTGATGCTTGTCGTGGGACGGCGTGCATGAGGCTCATTTTCCACTGTCTCTCGGCCATCTGAAAACTTTTTGTGCCAGTCGTACACTTGGGTCCTTGAAAGTGTTTCATTGCCGAACTGTGCAGATAGTCGACGCAAAATTTCAGACGGTCTAACGCCCTCCCGCGCCAAAAATTTGATAACAACACGTTGCGCAACAGACGTATGCACCTCTTGCTCTGACATGATGCTACTAACAGCGCATCGACTACGCCTCGCCAAACCGACGAACTCCCCTCTTCTTAACATCCCTACCTAACATATATCGAGACGTCACGCCACTCGAATTACCTACGGGGCGAGAAACAGAAAAGTCCGGTTCATATTTGATTCACCCTCGTATGTTCATGTGACGGAAAAATTCACTAATGAAGAATACCAGTATATACTTATAATGTATGTTTTTCTTGCAAGATACTTGTTTTACAATACTTTTTCGGTCGCCAATTGGAAAAATTTTACTTCTTAGTGTAGTATTTTCGTACCGTACATGTACAAGGTTGCCAGATAATAATCAAGTAGGTCTTTAACTACATAAGATAGATAACTAGATAAGATAGATAATTTTTAGTTCATATTGATCAGTACTACTCGTATCACCTCTCAAAATATCTATACTGTATTATGTTACACCCTGTATACATTAGTGTAATAGGTGTTTAAGTTAATTCAAAGCACTTCAATTTCATTCTTTTTATGGGACAATTTTTCGTCTAGACTGAAATTTATCTCAATAAGAACCAGAAGTTTCCATATCTATAAATTCGTCTACATTACGGGGTATTCTTCTGGAAAACCGATTACACGAATGACTTCTCTTTGATATTGCGATTTCTATCTTTAACCGAGTATCTCCTGTACTATTACCGAATGAATGCGCTCACAGAATATCGAACGTTATCGCGCCCGAATAACAGCCAAGGCTTTTAAGAGTTATTTAGTTACCGCGGTGGCGCGTTTTACGCGACAGGAGAAGAAAAAAAATGCTGCGACAGTAATTGCGTCGGATTGTATACGATGAACAGCAAAAAAAAGAAATGAAATTTTATCCGACATCTGCACGGGAGAGGCATTTCAAGTGTCGTTGCATGGTACATAAAGAGAGAGCGTTTAAAATAAATTGGTTTGAAATTGACGCTAGTTTTTAATTTAGAAATCTTGATGTACTTGTAGAAATTACTGGAACCGTTTCAATTTGTACCGTAGGGTTTATAGTATAAGATCCCGTCATAAAACGACCTTCACCGAGATGCTTATTTAATGAAACGTATTTTATATTTAATTTAATATGTCAATAAATATAATCCATATGGGTTGCCTAGCAAATTTCAGTCCAGAGTATATTTAATTAATAATTTAAAAAATATATATTTTTAACATTTCACCGGTATGATTATTAGATAAATTCTATACCAATCGAAAGTATGAAGCCCATAGAATATGCAAACGTTAGGTTGCCTATGCTTTTCCGGTCACAACTATCGGGTTGCCAGGTATAAACAGGTAAATCTGTACTAGCATTTTGCAACGGTCTGTTTATTGAATGAAATTTAAATGAAATTAAAGATTATTTTATTCTGAACACGGTGGTATAAGGTTGCCTGCGAAAAATCAGTCCAGAATTGCGGTTGTCGAATTTTAAAAAGTTAAATATTGCTCCGAGTGAATGTGTGCGACTGAGAGGTCCCAACCAACCATCCCATGCGATAGAAGAGGACACAGCATAGCAGCTGTTTAAAGTCCGCCCATTTAAAGAAAGAGACTGCGCATGCTATTTGGGCTTGGAAAAGAAAAGGGTAGCGATAGACTCGTATATACTATGCATCATTTTGAACTAGTTTATTATTAAAATAGAGAAATAGTTATTTATTTATTTTTTATCAATTAATTATTTATGTGTATATTTTTTATGTGACACTAAAGTATATATACATCTTTAGTAAAAAAGAAGGTTATAGTGATACGTATATAATACTACCCTAATTAAAAATATTGATTCAAAAAAATTAAAAAAATTTACTACATGCAAATTATAAATCTATAAATGTAAACAGAGAAATTGAAATCAATTGAAACTATTGGATAAAATTCAAAACTCATAAAAGTGTTTTTTTAATCCGGGTAATCTTGCAAATTTTATTTTATTATAAGAAGACACAATAAAAAAACAACAATTAAAAATTACTTCTATTTATTGTAAAAAATTAGAAATACATTTTTTTTTAATTATTCAGAATCCGTGTCATCGGACATAAAACTACGATCTTCAACTTCTGAATCTTCTTCATCATCACTCTCTGTTTCACCTTTTTCGAAAATGTCTTCTATCTTTAAAGGCCTAAGATCCCCAATGAATGGTACTTACTGGTTTTAAATATTCATCTAAGAACCATCCGCAGTTCTCAGGCTGAAGTTTCACGCATATTGGATCCGTTGCATTAAGCCACATGGAATTTACGAAAATAGTTCTTAAAATTTTCTGACACGGATTCTGAATAATTTTAAAAAAAATGTATTTCTAATTTTTTACAATAAATAAAAGTAATTTTTTAACTGTTTTTTTATTGTGTCTTCTTATAATAAAAATAAAATTTGCAAGATTACCCAGATTAAAAAAAACACTTTTATGAGTTTTGAATTTTTTCCAATAGTTTCAATTGATTTCAATTTCTCTGTTTACATTTATAGATTTATAATTTGCATGTAGTAAATTATTTTAATTTTTTGAATCAATATTTTTAATTAGGGTAGTATTATATATGTATCACTATAACCTTCTTTTTTACTAAAGATGTATATATACTTTAGTGTCACATAAAAATATACACATAAATAATTAATTGATAAAAAATAAATAAATAACTATTTCTCTATTTTAATAATAAACTACTTCAAAATGATGCATAGTATATACGAGTCTATCGCTACCCTTTTCTTTTCCAAGCCCAAATAGCATGCGCAGTCTCTTTCTCTCAGTCGCACACATTCACTCGGAGCAATATTTAACTTTTTAAAATTCGACAACCGCAATTCTGGACTGATTTTTCGCAGGCAACCTTATACCACCGTGTTCAGAATAAAATAATCTTTAATTTCATTTAAATTTCATTCAATAAACAGACCGTTGCAAAATGCTAGTACAGATTTACCTGTTTATACCTGGCAACCCGATAGTTGTGACCGGAAAAGAATAGGCAACCTAACGTTTGCATACTCTATGGGCTTCATACTTTCGATTGGTATAGAATTTATCTAATAATCATACCGGTGAAATGTTTAAAAAAATATATTTTTTAAATTATTAATTAAACATACTCTGGACTGAAATTTGCTAGGCAACCCATATGGATTATATTAATTGACATATTAAATTAAATATAAAATACGTTTCATTAAATAAGCATCTCGGTGAAGGTCGTTTTATGACGGGATCTTAGACTATTAAGCTTAGAAGACTACTGAGTTAGGGGAACTTTAGAGTCCAAAAAAGCTTATTTCTTACTATGTTTAAAATTTTATCTGGGACTAACTATTGCCTGCGACGTTATTCGCATAATTCATCGCACGTGAATGGAAATGACGCTGTTTGTATTTGATTCAATTTAAACTACAACACCCATCATTCGCAGAAAATCGACTTTCCATAGATAATTAACAATAATGTGATCCAATGTGGAACGGAATAAGTCCTAAAATCCTTTAAATTAACTTTTCTAAAACAGTATATAACGTACTTTGTGGTAACTACTAAATCTAAGTCTTAATGAATAGGTTATACAGTGATGGGCAAATGTGTGGAACCAAGCAAATATCTCTGGAATTATTAGAGATATCAAAATGAAATTTGGAAGGTGGATACTGCAGTAGATTGCCTATTTGTTTCCAATTTTTTTTACAATTTTGAACTTCCTGTTTTACCGGAAGTAATGTCGATTTTAAAATTTGCAATGAAACAACCCAATGAAACATTTTATTGCGAATACAAAAATATCGGGTTTGATATTGTTTACTTCAATACCTACCGAGATATTAACAGAAAAATAATTAAGGAAAGGAAAAATCTAATATTCATTAAAGAAATACATAATCATAATTATTAACTAAATCTAAGTGGTTTTCAAAACATTGAAACTTAACTTAACAAACTTAATGTATTAGATGTTCAAACTGAGCACCGTTTACGTACAATAAGCAAGTCGGTTTTTAAATTCTTTAGTAACATTAGCTATTACTTCTGGTGTAATTCTCTGGATATCTTGAGTTATTCTTGAAGCTAATTCTTGCAAATTATTTGGTCTATCAACATAAACCTTTAAGACTTTAAGTAACCCCACAGAAAATAGTCTAGTGGATTAATGTCGGGACTTCGTGCAAGCCATTCATAAGTACCCCTTCTTCCAATCCATCTGTGATGAAATGTCCTATCTAAATGATCTCGAACAATGCGAGCGTAATGGGGTGGTGCTCCATCCTGCTGAAACCAGATATTATTTGGTAATTGTCCATTTACCTCCAATGCCGGAATAACTTGTGTCTCCAAGAGCTGTAAATACCCATCTCCGTTATAGTTTCTTGTAGGAAGAAGGGTCCCACGATTCTGTTGTTATAAATGCCGGCCCAAACGTTCACTTTTTGGGGATGTTGTGTATGAGCCTCTTGTACCCAATTAGGATTACTTTGCGACCAGTAGCGGCAGTTACGTCGATTAACCGTACCATTTAAACAAAATGTAGCCTCGTCTGAAAACACAACATTTCTTATAAAATTATTATCACGGTTACAATTATCCATCATCGTTTTACAAAATTGCAAATGTCTGTCGAAATCGTTTTCGGAGAGTTCTTGAACGAGGCGAATTTTGTATGGATGATATTTTTCTCGCCTTAATATCCTTCCTACTGAACGACGGCTAATTTTATGCATATTGGCGAGGTAGGTAGTGGATAAGTGAGGATTTTCTTCCAAAGGTATAGCAACATTTTGAGCTACACCTTCATTACTTGCACTTTTTAACCATCCTCTTTTTGGTAAATTACTAACTGTTCCACTTTTGTCGTACCTTCGCAAAGTTTTCGTCACTACTGAACGGGATATTTGTGTATTCGGATGAACAATGTTAAAAAGGCCACAAACTTCTTGTTGCGTCCTTTTCCTCTCCCCATACCCAATCATCAATATTTCTATTCTTTCTCTTTCACTTAATTCGGCCATTTTACGATCCAATTAAAACAATACAATCTTTTTACGTTCAAATATAAAAAACTAATAACTTATTTTGACAACTACTGTCACTTCTGCAATGAATTTCATGGACTACTAAACTTGATTCAGATTTAATTTGCGGCTGATTTAAACAAACGCACGTGTATTCGACTATGGAACAAGCAGTGCTGTTGGCTGTGACGGTATAATGCCACTGATTGGCCAATAGAAATGCAAATCCTTACCGAGCGGTTTGTTTATATCGGGCGTAAATGAAATCTGAACCGAGTTTAGCTACCATCGTATTTTTCCTTTCCTTAGTTACCTTTCTGTTAATATTTCGGTAGGTATTGAAGTAAACAATATCAAACTCGATATTTTTGTATTCGCAATGTTTCATCAGAAACTAAAATACTATTCAGGATGTCTCATTGCAAATTTTAAAATCGACATTACTTCCGGTAAAACAGGAAGTTCAAAATTGTAAAAAAAATTGGAAACAAATAGGCAATCTACTGCAGTATCCACCTTCCAAATTTCATTTTGATATCTCTAATAATTCCCGAGATATTTACTTGGTTCCACACATTTGCCCATCACTGTATAGGTATATACAGCTTTTCTACATATAAAAATGGGATGAATTTATGTATGACATTCATACTGTATCAAAATATGAGAAAAATAAAATTACATAATATTTCCAAAAACGTATGGAACTTCGGATAAGGAACAGCGAAATTAATTTGAGAAAAGAGTATATTACATGATAATTGATAAGATATGTACCTCCATTCAGTTCTAAATTGAAACAATAAATGGAAATGGGCGCCTTATCGCTAGAATGAAGATGGTGTACTTAACCAGAACGAACAAGGCGAATCACCTTGTCAGCATAAAAAAATGCATACGTTCTCAATCTATAAATATGTTGATTGTTTTCTGAACGACAGTTGTTCTGTATTATCTGCAAATTTTTGGATATTTCGAGTTCATTGTAGAAGGAGTAGGCGAGTTCTTCGGATGTTGCACTCAATTGATAGTCTAAAATCTCAGAGTTGAAGATGAACTAATTCATGGCGTGAGATAAAATTTTGTAACTTAGCCCAAAAATGACGACAAAATATGCACTGAACCAAATTAAATGTGATCCTTACTAAGATCAATTATGAACCCCTACTTAATGCTACGCAGATGAGAGAGTTGGATGGAAAGAAAGTTAGTAGTAACATTGGTTTTGGTTAATACCTGTGAGATATAGTATGTAAATATATAGGGTAGGATTAAAAAGTAGTCGGATTGAATTTTTTTGTTATTGAACTTATCGGTTCGAATTCTTTGTGGTCCTTGAAATAGCACCCTTGCGATTTGACACAACGCATATAAGACGTTTACCACTGCTTGTATGCCTTCCGGAACTCGCTTTCTGGAATTTCTGCAGAAAAACCATCACGTCCTCTTAGATGTCTTCTGAGCTGTATCCCTTGAGGTCCCGCTTGAGTCGAGGAAAAACGAAGAAGTCCGCCGGTACCAGATCTGGATTGTGCGGGGGTCAGGAAATGTAGCATCCGGGTGCTTGGCCAGAAATCCCTTACTAACAACGCACTTTTTGGTGGTGAAGCATCCAAAAATCGGCCATGGTTCGCCGAATACGGAGGACGCTTTTATGAAACATGATAAGCACGTCCACGTAAAAAATGGAAGTCGCTGTCTGTCCAGGGGGTACGAACTATACCACGACGGTCAAAAAAGCATATGAGCATTTATTTGACCCTCGACTGGATTTTTTTGGAGATGAGGATTGGTCTCCGGGTCGTACTCAAAGCACTACATTTCGTAACCGGTAATCTCATTGTCAAGCAAATTTAGGTTTTCTTGAGCAAAATTTGGACACGATTCACTATTTGTTCATCACTCTGGACTCTTGACACAAACTTGACTCACAGTTTTCACATTTCCAAATCCTGGCTAATAATTTTTTGGATACTGCCATTCGAACTCTCTAACTCATCAACAATTAGACGAATGTTTCTGTGCCGGTAGGAATCCACTTTTGCCAAATTTTGATCATCCCTTGAAGCTGACGGGCGACCAGCGCAGTGTTATACTTCACTGGACTCTCAACCGCTCCACCGGAACAGCTTATGCCACTCGAATATTGTTGAGCGGCTCATGGCACCACCGTATGCGTCTTTAATCATTCCGAGGGTCTCCGTCGCGGTTTTCCCGAGTTTGATGTTTGATGCATAATTTGCTGGTATAGAGCTGATCGAGAATTTTCTCCATCTCCATCTTGGATCGCGACGAAACTTCTAAAACAAGGTTTTCGACGTGCTTACTTTCCTCTTGCCTGCAAGCAACTGGAAAACAATCGGTGTCTTTGGAAAGCTCACCAATAATCAGGCTGCTAATATCTTTAATATCCTTTGAACGGTAGTAGTAGCACCTTAACATATATTTACAGATTTTTTGGAAATGTAAATGGATTTATTGGAACATACTAGAGTCTAGAGTTAACAAAGATCTCTCAACCGTGGGCTTGGTCCTTTGTGTTCAAGTGAGTTCTAAAAGATCTATACAATATGTATTCGAGAAAATGCAGTAATTGTTTTTCGGAAAATCGTTTTAATGTGAACTGACTTGTGCTACCCTTAACCTTGGCTTCGCTTCCTTAAAAGTAATTGAGCTGTAACCTAAATAAATATCTTTTATAATAACTGCCACCCCTTCTGACATTATATGTACTAAAATATGAATTACATTTACGCCGAGCGATAAGGCCAGTTTAGCGATTAACTTTTTTAATTATGTCATAAAAACGAAGATTGGGATGTATCGGTGTCGAAGATAAACGAGGCCATGCAATTACCGTTTTCACGAGATTATACTGCCTCTTCGTTTCAACGGCGCGACTGTAATGACGAAATTTATATTGGGAAAGATAACAAAATCGCAGGTTATGTGATTTTCAGCTCGCAGCATGTACCATGTGGACACGATTAAGGGAAGATAACGGCTACTGAATGACGGTCGGTTGTAAAACTTGCGACGACTTTTATGTTTTATCATCAAAAGAGTTTAGCACCTAATTGAAATTGGATTTTCTGACATTATTTCGTAATTTGATGAAATAAGAATAGCGTATAGCTTTATTCATAGAAACCTTTCCGCATTTATATTCAGCAATGCAAGGTGCAAAAGAATTAAAAAAAACTATAATTATTTGGGCCTTAACCGAGGAAAGCAACAGCAACAACTTTCTACTACAGTTGGTTTTTCAAAATTTGAGTTCTGAATGAATATTTTGTAACATAATTATGGTTGCTTTCATTTCGTTCAGAAACCTGCCCAAATTTCACAGATCGACAACTGCTTACTTTAAATCTTTTCTGCATGTTTGTTCTTTGTTTTAAAATTTTGTAAATATATTTGGAATTAACTTGACCTAGAAAGGTAAGATGGTTTCGTAATGTAGGTAATAACACTTGATTTTACATTACCAAATTTGACCATACTAATCTTTTTAAATGCATGTTTCTTACTTAACACTACAACAAACTACAATCAGGATTTCTTTCATGATTTCATTATTTACGTCTGGGGTATATTTCCTGTTTAAACATTTGTAGTGGGTACTGCTGCTTGGTAATCATTAATTCTACACATATATAAGCTTAATATTTTCAAATTATCAGAATTTTGTACCTCAATCTTCATTTTAAATATCGAGAAAATATGTTTATTTTTTTAAATTTTAACACTTTTGTACTAGCTGACTTGCCTGATGTTGTTTTGCCCTTCCTGCTGACGCAAAAAATCAAAAATAGTCCGTATCTGTGGAACGACTGCATAAACAAAACAATGTCAACCACAGATATGTATTACACCTCCAGTTATTTACAAAAATTAAATTTAATGGGTTGGTTTAAACAATATTTCTCATATTGGTTCAGGGACATAATGTTGAAGAGCAATCCTAGAACACCATGTTGTTATAGAATATGGCCAGAAAAACAGTCAAAGGATCTTCTTTACACACCAAGTTTGGACTTATCAAAAGAAATATCTTAATAAAAGAAGTGATATTTGAAGACCCGAGATGTAAAAACCGACATCTAGGATTTTCAGGAAAACTAACACATAGAGGTTCCGAATCTGGAGCAGTTCCATGTAATTGCTGTTACCCGTAATTCCTAGGTTAGAATGTCATGATGAAATTTTCAAGTTAACTTCACCTGTCAGAGATATTGAATACTCTCTTCGAGGTGTCACTCTTTTGTACGCAAGACAATATATTTAATATATATTGTTTCTGGTTAGGGAACCTTCACCAGTTGCGCTTCCCACAATTGAATGTCCTCTCGAACACTTCTTTATGTATTTGATACATTTCGTTAAATTTGAAGACGCGAGATGTAAAGACCGACATCTAGGATTTTCGGGGAAACTAGCACATAGACGTTCCGAATCTGGAGCCGTCCATGTAAATGCTGTTACCCGTAATTCCTAGGTTAGAATATCACGATGAAATTTTTAGGTTAACTTCACCTGTCAGAGATATTGAATACTCTCTTCGAGGTGTCATTCTTTTGTATGCATCTTGCGTACAAAAAAAATCACAGATTTTGAAAAAATAAACGAATTTATAGAAAACAATAAATGACGCAATTATGAACACACAGTTTCTGAGTTAGGGAACAAATGATGGCTGTACTGGGATACATGGATGATGAGACATTGTTGTTGGGTCCTTACGGGAGAAACTGATCTGAACTGAAGGTATTAAAAGAAACGTTTGTACTAAAAAAGTATATATTTTTTGTACCTAGTTTGTTATTGTTTGTTGTTTTGGTAGAGGTTTAGGTTATGGCAAAAACTACATAATTCTAAAACTAATTACAATATTTAATTATAATGACAATAATACACGAAAATAGCATCAAAAATGAAAAATTAAAAAGTCTAGATATGTAACTAAAAATCAGAATAATTCTTTTTTGTAGAGTAGGGAAATTAATAACTAAAATGTGAAAATACTTACATCTGTGTTGATAAAAGTTGTCCTAGATACACCGTTGTGATAGGAAGAGCTCATATATCGACTAGACGAGCCTGTGGTTTGATGTGACCGGGAAACATATTCTGGAGAAAGGTCTTTGTTGTTTTGTAAAATCTGAAATAAAAAATTAATTAATATTCAAATTGTCTCATCTACAAAAAAAATATCTACCTTTGAATATGTGAGCGTAGGCTTTGAGATCAATGGTCCTGTCCTCGTGGAGACTTTTACAAGATGTTGACCAGATTTTGAAGTGAGAACTTCTTTTTGGTGACTCACCGGGCTCTGAAACAATATAATAAATGAATCAAGAATCTATGTAAATATTTATGTATTTGTATAAACATAAACATGCATACAGATGAGACGTGGTAATGTAGATATAACGATAAAAATTTAATGAGAAGGAAAAAGGAAACAATTCCTTAGATGTATTTCAGTTCCTAGCTAATTTGAGCAAAAAAAAAACAATTAATGAGGTAGTTCAAATGAAACGATAATGTATTTTCTAATTGTAAATATATTATTAACATCCACAGTGTTGACTTGGTGTCGAAAGAGGTGTATGTGGAACATATTCAAGGATTTTTAGTATAATTAAGCGAATAAAGTCACCAGTCTGGCTACGGAAACAGTAAAGTTTTAAAATGAAGAAGTGTTCCGTTCTTTGGGAACTTTTGAGTGTTTCGAAAAGTACCTCCGAGACACTACTGCATATTGTGCATAAGATTTATGACATTATTTACTAGGGAGGCTCTTTTCTAGAGAGATCCGAATAAGATGTTGTTATTCAAATAGATTATGTAGCATTTGTGATGCGAGTTCTCCAGAGCAATTCTGGATATGTCTAAGCCTGTTGAGGCTTCTCTAACAATGAGCTCGATATAAGTCACGCAGCCTCAGTATGGTAACTGCCTATTTAAATTTTTGGGCACGCTTTTCCTCGCAAAACAAATGTAAAGCATTCAAAATGGAGCAATGGGGTAACATCAAGTTTATTGTGAAACTAGGAAAAACAGCCGTCGTGTCAAAGGAAGTATATAGAAATGAATGTTTATCTCGCACACGTTTTGAGTGGTTGAGTTGGACCACACGCAAAAACCGATGATCACAATCAGAATATGGGTAAACTGCAATCTCAGGAATGAAGAAAAAATGTGACCATCAGTTATAGCATGAACCATTTAACATGCAAAAATGGCAAGAGTTACCGTGAAAAAAAATCTAGAAACAACATTTGAGGTAATTTAGAAAAAATAACAGAATAGATAGACAGGATGAAAACTTATGATGAATCTTGTTTTCACTTATGTGGAAATGATTACGTTACCCAAAGGGCAGAAGTTAAGGAACATTGTTACTTCGAAGTTTTGACAGTCCTTCATGAATAAGTGAGAAAATGAAAACCCATTTGTAAAACAGCTATTCCCCGGTACTAGCTCGATCTAGTCTACCTGTGACCTTTTATTTAGTAAGGTCAACTTGGAGCTTAAGAGGACAAAATTTTACAGTAGAAAGGGTGAAAGCAGCGACAAAGTTTCTCAATACGTGGAAAAAGAGGGTCTATTGAAGACGAGATATTCTGTAATGTAATTGGTGATCAATACCAGGTTTGTGGCAGTCATTCGCAAAAGGAAGACATTATGAGAACATATCAATTTAGGACATATAATGAATAAAGGGAATATTGAGCAGATTACCCAAGCGGAACTCTTGAGGTAGATGGAACATGCATCGCTTCAGAAAATACTCCAGTCAGCGGAACATCCAGTACAACCTGCCAATGCCTTTAAAAAGTCAATGTATTACAAATCTTCCTGAGATCTTCCAGATAAATCTTTTTTGATACGATCACTGTTAATTAACAAATAAGTAAGTGTGGACATTCCCTTCAAGGTTTTGTCTTGCTCTTCAACTGAAATTTGGTGAAACTCCTTACTCAATTTAGTAGCAATAAGTTTATCTAATTAAAGTTAGGGGAACGCACTTAATACTGATATGTCTACAATTTGGGGATACGATTTTTAGTCTTCCTTTAATGACTTTTCAAACTATACGTGAAATGCCCTATGTTATTAAATAAGACTAGAATTCTACCTAGAAAAGAAGGTTGACATCTTTTAAGAAAGTACAAAGGAATCAAAGCAGATACCTATCCGAGTAGGATAAGCAAAATAGTGATTAGTAAGACTTTGCGATAAAGTGACTACGTAGACTATGTAATAAATACGATTTTACACCCTTTTTCTAATTGACTAGAAATATATAACATGTCCATTGAATATATTTCATATAAAACCTGTAATAAGATCTAGACAATTTATTAGAGAAAGCAGATGATCTCTTAAATTCTATACCTATAAACCACTAATAATTGAGCTGTCTTATATTTGTGATCAGCAGCTTTTTATTGGAACATCGTTTCATTAAGAAGTTGCTGTACCATTGAGGATATTTATTCATTTATATAATCTCTTATTTACACAATTTGTAATACATAAAATACAAGTGTACATCGATGGTTGCGCGATTTTGACTGTTGTTCTTATATGTTTAGATTTACGGTTTATTCCACTGTTACTCATATCTATGTTTTTATTTTTGAAATATGCTGTTAGTTCTTCTTTTATTTCCATCTAACTGCTTAATTTTGATTGGTAGCTTGTTGTGTAGCAATATTCCTCTAGAGCCGCTACATTTTTCGTAGATTGTGTTTCTTTTTGGCATAGATCGAGATTTATATTTATTGTTTCTATTTGTTGCTTTGTATACTCCTAATGATATGCAAGAGACTCAAGAAGGAAATTGTTCTAAGAGTTAATTTAATGGCTTTTGGACATTTACTTTTTTTTAGTAATACATATTCTTTCTCAGTAACGGTAGACTAGCAAGAGCGTTCTGGATTCATAATTTTATTTAATTTAGAAAATTAAACCGCAAGTACTTAGTTTCTATACATATATGTGCTTCCCATTTCGTGTTACAGTCTATAGTTAGTCCTAGGTATTTATTCTATTAATTTTCCTGTCCTTTATGTATATATTTATTTCTTCAGCAGCACTGTTTTCTATATATTCCATACATATACCATGTAAACCGTCTTTTTGGTATTAAGGGACAAATTATTGTCATTAACTAGGCTCAGTAGCCGATTCCTCTAATGTTCTGCTTATTTTCTGTGACTATTTATTAACACTATCGTGAGCATATGAGAATACTTTATTACTTTTATGTTTTTTGGGCAATAACACCACAATAGAAATAAAACGAATTATATTGCAGGAATACCAATCGTTTCTAAGTCTATTCTCACTTCGTTGTCAATGGCTTTATATTTATTGATGTAATAAAAGTAATCAAGAATATGCCACAAATAACGTTTAGAAGACAATAGTTTATTATTTCCACAATGTTCAATAAATCATTAATATACACAACAAATAGTAATGGTCGCAGTATAGACCCTTGTTAAACCCATAGAAATAAATGTTGTTTTTAATAGAAATTGATAAAAAAATACCGAAATTAAGTTATCAGAAAATTGATTAGCGATGAGATTAGCACAATTAAGCGAATCCACGTATTGCTAATATAAAAGAAGCTATTTGTTATTGATCAGTCATAATTATCCTTTATAAAAGCGATCAGAATAGTGTTTGGAATTTTTTTTTTTTTGGAAATATAACAAACTTCGGTGACACAATTTCTATAATGTTACCGCAACACGATATTATAAATTGTAATTATTTTATGCACTATATTATCGTAAATCATATTAAGCGTGCCATTTTCCTCCACTAAAAACTGTAATTTGCTTCCAAACGATACAGTTTCAAGCCAAAATTGACATCATTAAACCTGTCGTTTCCTTCGAATTGTCCTCATTGTTGGATCCATCCCATTTGTTCCTTCGTCCCTAATAGAAGTTTCGTCTCGTACTTCAATAAGGTCACGGATGTCGAACACTTGATGGCCTCTTTCTTCTCGATATTGCCCTAAATAACCGTTCTCAACACTTTAGTGAGTGTATGTTGAATAAATAGGTCGCATCTATTTTGAGAGATGGGGAGAACAGTTTTGTGTTCTCACCTTTCAAGATAAAATTATGTGTATTATAGCGCTTTCTTGCGACTTCGTTTGGAGACGAATGGGAAGGATAAAAATTATAGTAGGGTGCTGTTCCAACCTGACAAACAAATGATACACAACCCGTTACTGAAAAAAATATCTCACTTATTTAGTACTTTATCCCGGAAGGAATATCGACATCTAAATTCAGTTATATGTACTAAATACATAAATAAGTATTGCAGATTTCAATCCGGGGAAGCGCAAGAGCGCAAGCGATGAAGGTTCTCGACCAGAAACAATAGATTGTCTTGCGGTCAATGGATTGTTAAATTTCGGAAAGATAGTATCATAACTTTTTGGGTTAGTTTGACTGTGCAGTTTAATAATAATGATGAACATTGGTGAAGGTCCTCGATTAGAAGCAATATTCTGTCTTGCGTTCAGTGGATTGTAAAATCTCAAAAAGATAATATGATCATTTGTATGGTATAGTTTGAGCAGATTATTCGAACATCGATATTCTGGAAAAAAAAGAAGATATTTGTTACGAAAATATAGAGATTTTGACATCTTTGACATTTTTTTGTTATCGATTTGAATGTTTCGATATGATTTTCAACATCAAATATTAATCATTACATCAGCTACATTTAGCTTACAAAAGCCCATTCGTATAAGCAAGTAAACTTCAGGATTACCTATGGAAAGTATTTCGGAAATTTTTGTAGTGTTTAATGGAGAAGTTTAAGCATTAAAAAAGTTCCGGTGGCTATTGAATCTGCTATCTACAAATAAACTTAATTACTATGAGCTGTGCCACATAATATGGAAGAAACTCTTAAATGCTAATTACACTTTACAGTGAAGTTTTTTCTATCGTATACCACCAGTAATTGGATATCCAAAATAAACAATCAAAAAGTGAACAGAAAGTTTTTAATGCTTGTAGCTATCTCAGTATCCTTAGAAAATTATTTCTAACGCTAGAGATATTTTATGCAAGCTGAGAAATTTGTTAAAACATAATAACTTATCTAATTTACATGTGATTTGTCTTAATGAATAACTATGTAAAACTTGTTTGAGTGCATCTCAATTGTTTACAACTATATGTTAATTTCAAAGATTTGACTCCTTAATATTAATTGAATTAAATTATTTTATTAGACATCCATTTCATTTTTTATTTAATATTAAAAGCTGTAACTGATACTTTAAACTTTAATGTTTTAACTGTGGTAATAAAACTTGGTATCTGTATGCAATTAAAATATGTTAACCTAAAATAAACAGTACCAATTTAACTTAAATAAATAAAAACGACGATTAAAAGGCAGACTGCCAAGTTATTTTATCAGGGAAGTTCAGAATTATTAAAGCCATATTTTATTGTTTAATCCAAAGGCAATTATTTTCTGTGATTTTTAGATTTCTGACATTAGCATTTTTCTTATTTTGACAATTTAGAACTTTTTGATATATTTTTTGGGTTTTATGATATTTTTGGCATTTTAACAGTATTTTTTCTTTGGCATTTTTATCATTTTTGATTTTTGGCATTTTCGATATTTAAACAGTTCCAAATTGTTCTTTGAAGGTTATTCTTGGCATCTTCCAGTTTATTTTTGCACCTGAGCACTAGAGCCGATAATATATGATCCATACAGTACAATGTTATTTTCAAACTGAAAGTAATTCGAGTTCTAATTTATATTTTATTATCATTAGGACTGTAATTCCATTGTGAACGAGGTAAGACCCAGACTGTGAACCGTTTGGATTTTTAATTATACAGCTCGTGTTTTCATAGGGGTGTATGTTCCAAAAAAAAAATAAAATAAATTTTAACAAGTTTGATATTTTTTACATCTTAAACAAATTTTTGTTTGATATTTTTCATATCTCCTAAATTCTTAGAATATTCTGTAAAGACAGACATCTTGCGGGTGAAGCTTTAACATGTTTTTGGTTTTTGAATTTTAACCATGTTAAGCATTTTTAGGTTTTTGAATTTTTGTCATTCCAGACATTTTCTAGATTTCTGATAAAGAACCGTTTAAATTAATAATAACTAGTTTTATTTTTGCAATAAATTGTTAAAGAAATTACAGTGTCAGAAAACAAGAAGAATATTTATGTAATTATACATAGACTGTGTTAGTTAGTTGTTAATATTAATGTATTATGATCAAAAGTCTTTTTTTTGAATATTGAGTCTCTTGTAATTAACCATTGTTTAGAATTTCTGGACCAAGCTAAGTTGACGTAATTTTCCAGAAGATAAAATCATTATTTTTGATTAAATCTGTATTTTATGTAGATTATCCCTAATACGTAAGTACATACTTAGAGATCACCTGTTAATTTTCAATTTATTATAACACGAAAAAATATTATTTTGTCTTAACTAACTATAAAAGCTGTATACCATGTTGCTAATTTTTTTTAGAACTATTGATGACTAATATTTTTAGAGTTTTCGGGTAAATGGAATTACGTTTACCCATAAAGCAACCAATAAGATTTCAAATGTAATACTTTTTTTGCCAATTGTAGCAGTGTAAGAATTTTAGAATCGGTTCCATACTTCTAGAGATTACTCCCTACATACAAATACCAAACAAATCTTTACATTTATCTTTTTGTCTTATGAGGCTTTATATCTGTTTGGCATTCTGTTATATTCTCCATTTTATGTGTTCCCAATTAGTCCAGCAAATGACCATTTTCCCGGGTAATTTCTCTAAGCAGCACCGATTTTCCTAAAAATTTGGATTTCAGTACTACTTACTCTCTGTCTCGAAGTAGACCCTGTGCCGGGGGTTGCTTCTTCCCCGGGGGTGGGGGATGCTACCCCTGGGGGGTGAAAAATATATGAAACAAGTTTTTTCTGAAAGCTAACTTTTTTCGCTAGTGAAAGTATCGATTTTTCAACAAAAAAAAAACATGTTTTTATACGCACTTTAAGAAAAAAATCATTTCAATCAAACATGAAGCTTATAAAAAAAACAAAAAGTTAGGTTTGTGGTTTCTGTAGAACCAATACAAACGAAGTTATAGCTTGATGAAATTTTGTTTTTATTTGTCAAAACAAAAATTGAAAGGTTTATCGTGAAATAACACAGAAAATTCATTTTTCGGAAAAAGATAATAAATACTATATTAAAGTGCTTAAAAAATCCTTTTGTTTGTTTTTTATTAAAAGGCTATAGCATGAAAATTAAGTGAGTTATGACATAAATAAAGTTGTTTATGTTTTTTTTTTTCAGAAAAAATGTACAAATTACCCCGTAAATACCACTCCAGTTAAAATTAATTGCTACCACTTCACAAATCACTTGACTTATTTATCTTAAATAGGTTCAAAATGTTTGACCCGTTTAAGGTAAGTAGTTTTGAAAAAAGTAATTTGTACATTTTCTTTGTCAAAAAAAAAACCTTATTTACGTCATAACTCGCTCAATTTTCATGCTAGATACTTTTATAAAAAAACTGAATTAAATAATTTTTAAGCACTTTATCAGTTATTTCACGATAAACCTTTCAATTTTTGTTTTGACAAATAAAAAAAAATTCAAAAAGCTATAACTCGGTTTGTATTGGTTCTACAGACACCATAAACCCCAATATTTTTGTTTGTTTTTTTATAAGCAACATGATCCAAATGATTTTTTTCTTAAAGTGCATATTTTTAAAGTTATTTACGAAAAACCGTACGAAAACATGTTTTTTGGGTGAAAAATCGATTAACTCGAAAAGTATTGACTTTCAGAAAAAACTTTATGAAACAAAAGTTGCTTACAATTAGTTAATTTATTCAATCCCGGACTTTTTTTTCATATAATATTTTTCACCCCCAAGATGGGGTAACATCCCCCCCCCCAGAAAAAAAAGCAAAGCACGACACAAGGTCAACTTTGAAGTAGAGGGTAAGTAGAAATTAAATCCAAATTACCCAATATTACCGTTTTTTGCCATCATTGAGTGGACTAAATGTTTTTATACCATAAATGGTTTCTGCTGTTTGTATTAATCATATTTTCTAGATACACCACATTGCTGTAAATAACGGCACTAATACTTGTGAGATCAATGTTCTATTAGTCACAGAATTTGTTTGTCTAACATTAAACATAAAATTCGGACAAATTAACAATTTCTAACAAATGTGATAATTGCGTTTCTAAATAAATATTCACCGTAAATGAAAACTAAATCTCCTTTTAATTTTCGTAGCATAGGCGTGTAATATTTCAAAGGCATTCCCATTTATATATTCATAGAAATTGCACTAGAATTAGGTCGCCAAACCGAAGTGACCCTATGAAACTAAAACAATATATAATGCTATTCATTATGATTTGCTCCGTTCTCGTTTCGTTCATATTTTTGTCATTTCGTTTAAGAACAACGCTGCACACAATTTCATTTCCTTTCACACAACGTCTCATGCATTCTGGAACGGCGATTGTCGACTCAATCGTGCATTTGAACATCGTAAATTTTCTTTTTTGCAACTGAAACTTCCACATAAAAACGTATATTCCAGCGACTCATTGCTAGCCCCAGGAGTGTAGTTAATAGACCGGGAAAATTGGTTTTCAGCGCTGAATTTTTAAAATTTCTGCAGAGTAAGCGACTGAAATGTGAAATCCATATCGTAAAGATCTTAAGTAATTACATTACGAAAAGTGAACGTCATAATAAAATATTAGAGAACAATTAGTATTACTTGAAAATGTTTGATATGTTTGGTAAGGAGATTCTTGATTGTTCTTCCTTTTCCCATCCTCATTCAAATTCTGTAAAAGGTGATTTTGTTCTTGATTCATAGCTAGGAGACTAATTTGGAAAAAATGCCCGGATTAAAATTGTATCTGTCAATTATATTACTAAAGTAATTTAGAATGAACCCAGACCCATAATAAACAAGTATGCACTATACAGACAAAGACTCTCAGTGGTACTCACTGGCTCACAGATTAGGTCTTTGAACCTTGTGGTTCCCTGTGACGTCATTAAGCTACGCCCATTTGTTCTGCCCGATTGGTAAGTTCAAAGCTCCTCAGTGGTAGTTGATGGTTGGTACTTCAGGCCATTGACCCAGTTTCAGTGATTAAATGGACATTCATTCTTGGTCCAAATTTTCGAAACATGGTCCTGGCAAAAAATCGTATCGTAGCAAAATCGGCTGATTATCGTCTGTTCCAGATCAGTAGTTAACCCGGAAGTTGAAATTTCCTGTTCCACGTATCTGTGACGTTATTAAACTACGGGCACTTATTTGTTCAAACTTTTTCGGTGGTACTGGATGTCTTTCAGATAAGTGTTAGTGTCTTAGTTCGATTTGTCAGGACCCTGATTGCTCACTTAAAAGCTACACAGAGAGTCTCGGTGGTTGTGGATCAGGTGGTTAGCCAGTCTGTCAGGTTTTTGTTTACTTCAGCTACAAATTTATGCACCAAATTTCTGAAAAATGTTGCATGTAAAAATTTGCAAAACAAATCAACTGATCTAGGAATTTTGAGTCAGATGTTGGTGCAGAAATACAGTTGAATGGTATTTTAGACCCGCCAAGACTTAATCCGAAACTGAATGATATTATGTATTCAAGAGGATTATTTACCTTGACATGATAACTTTGTATTGAAATATATATTTGGGGAAAATGTTCCCGAAAATGACTGGAGGAATCTATAAATTGATGCGGTTAGTAAAAAGAAACATCGAGGACAGGAAACTGTATTTGCCTCATAAAGAAGTATAGAAAATAGAAAGCTGTAATAAAAATTAGGAAAGTATTTTGGTGGGTAGAAATAGGATAGACCAATAAGAAGTAGAACCATAGAAGCCTGGAGAATATTAAAGCTGTTAAGTATAGATAGGATACTATCCTATCTGTACTTAACCACCTACTAATATAATACTCCTTAAAGAGTGAAACTAATATCATTAGAATACACCATCTGAAACTTGTTCAGAATTTCTTGTAGATATATCTCTGACTAAATGTAACTGTAAATGCAGTTAAAAAAAAACTATCGCTACCACGAAAATTTAATCATGGTATAGACTTTCTCTTTGAACTCGTAACATAGGTCTTCAATTGCTACATTACCTGAGTGGAAAACAGCATACATAACTAATATATTTTAAATGGTGGAAACTATAGAGGCCCCAGCGTAACTAATTCTAATTAAAGCGAGAATAGAAAAGTAGATGTAAGACAGAATGATTCTCGCGGTGACTGATCTTGCGTGGGCCATATTTTACTGGAGACATTTAAAAGAAAAAATAATGGAAGAAACCTGTCTTCACTGATATTAGAAAACCTTTGGACAGCATAGGCCTGCATCAAAACTGTGTAATAACGCCCACTCTAATTAAAATATATTTAAATTTTGCTTAAGAATATTAGGGATGCAGCTGTCGAAGCTTGGAGATTTATATTGATGACAACAAACTCTTCACCATACAGAATGCTGATGACCAAATCCGTCTACACAAGACGTAGATGACATAGATTTAATGTTAACGAAGCTTAATGATACGCATATTAAATGGAGACCATGCATACTGATAAAACGGAATACGTTGTAGGAAGAAACATTGGAAAAACAAAAGAAGATCTAATACTACTACCATGAGGGATAGTAAGAGGGTAGATTAGATTTTTAACCTGAACCGAAAAAAGAAAAGAAGTGACACAACAGTTGAAAGCTATACTGTGGAGGACCCAAATACAACGAGAGAGTATATATGAGATTAGTGTAAAGTATCGTTACCAATAGGGCTGAGACTTGGGAGACAACAGAACAGCAAAATAAAAGGCTTTAAAACAATTAAATTGCTTACTGGGGTCAGTGCTGTAAATTAACACTGCTTAGTTAATACGGATTTAGTCCACATTCCTTATTAAAATTTTTATCAAAACGAAAAAGAATTGACACCATTTTGAGCCAGACTAGTACAATATCCATTAGGACAATTGTATAAAAACTCTATTCTAATGTATTAATACTGCGAAAAGCTTCGAGGTGAAAGAAACGTGACAACACAGTTTAGAGGCTCAACATTCGACCTTATGTTACAAATTCACGTTTACGTTCTATTATTATCCCGCACACGTGAAAATGTTATTTTAGGACTTCACACAAACGAACAGAGAAAACTTCTAAATACGAGCGAAACAGATACGAAACAGGCAATCGTAGTGGCAGTTTGAACATAATTTCATTTATTAATAAGAATATCTCGTGCAGTTTTTCGCGTCGAAGTAATAATAGTGAAAACAGCCACGATTTTACTAAAAATAGAAGGAAAAATATCATTACTGTTTATAAATGGATTGCGGCACTTGTTGAAACAAACGAATGCTATTTAAAAAAAGGTGATGCGGAAAATTTATGGAAATCATATTCCACTTTTGATTTGATATAAGAAGGCGATAGAAAACGGCTAACAGTAAAGATGTTAATGATAATTACGTAGGTTGGAGAAATATGTGTTTATTTTTTTGTCACTGCGGCGTTAGAATGCGGAATACATTTTTCTTATTTTTGATAGTGTAATAGTTTGTATGGCAATCGCCATACAAGCGTTGTATTGCGTTGTTCTTTTTTGCTAGATGACAGTCGCCAGATACTGTTTTGTTGTTAGTTGTACCTAGTTACTCGAGTAAACATGGCTGGCGCAAGGCTTAAATTCGATGACAGGAAGTCAGTTTTGAAGTGGTATTTTAAGTACGAAAACATTAATGAGGTTTAACGGCAATGGCGAAATGAGTATCAAACAGAGTCACCTTGTTCCCCAGACTTAACTCCTCTGGACGTTTACCTGTGGGGAATACTAAAGGACGTCGTTTATCGACAAAAGCCACGAACATTGAATGAACTTCGAGAATCCATCGTACATTCTTGTGCAAATATCCAAATGAACACGTTGCAGTCAGTAGTTCGTGCTGTAGTTCGGCGGCATCGTTTGTGTGTGGATGTTAATGCTGACCATTTCGAACACCTACAGTGGTATCTTTAAGTTGGACTTTAAGCTACACTTTCACCAAAATTGGGGCAACTCCGCCAATTAGTTTTGCAAGTTATGGACTGTTAAACAGTGGATACACTTTTTTGGACCCCTCTGTAGTTATCAAAGACTTTATATAAAACGATATTCGGGAAGTGTATACCAGGTCACATTTAGAAAAATTTTTATAAGTTCCCCAAGTTTATAGAGGTAGATGACGCATTTTTTTCACAGCATCATCAACTATGGAATCATTGCTTGGGTAGGAGTATACTCCAACTCTTTAAAACCGCTGCGGTCATAAGAATAACTAATATTTTTATTTTCACACTCGGGTTCACTTCTTGGATTTATTCAAACACACAGTCCAACTTACTTTACTTTATTTCCACCACTTTAACACAATTTATATTCACAGAACTATTTACAATTTATCTTTACTATACTAACGGCAGTCGAATACTGAATGAATCCCATCGCCAGCTGAAATTTCTACACTTTCGGATGGTGTAAAAAATATATACATTACTAAGGTAAATGTTCTCGGAAAATACATAGAAACGAAAGAAAAGTAATTTAAAAAAAGGAAATATTTTGACGTGAGAATTTTCTATTGAAAATTAGGGTGCTTTTTCGATATTAAATCAAAATAAAGTGAAAAAATCTATGTTTTAAATAAGAAAAATACAGTGTGTTTGGGACATGAAAAGGTAACATTTTACCTAATTGATTTTTTTGTAAAAGAAAAATAAAAAAAAACAAAAAATTGTTTTTTTGAATTTTTCACATAATTTTTGAGGTTATGTGAAAAAAGTGTAAATACCAAAGTTATAGATCTTTTTATTACCTACAACTTTGCCATTTTACCCTTAAAAAGGCAGTTAGAAATAAATCGAAATCATGTATTCTATATTCCAGCTGCATGTTTCGTCTGATCGATCAACTTGACTTCCCCTGTGAGAATTTTTCACCCTACTGACTAACTGCCAAATAATTCGGGATTTGCACTGGCTAAAAATTATGTCCGTTAGATAATATCAAGTTGTTTAGTTCAAACTCATTAAATTTTAATCCTACCAACGTCAATTATGCCGTATTAACTACAACTAAGGTACTCCGACACATTGGTATCTGAATCCTAGAAGAAAAGTGCATAAAATATATGTCGAGTACATAGTACTAAACAATAAATGCAACAAATGTAAATTACGCAAGATTAAAAAAAGTTATCAAAACCGGGCGACCTTTTCGGTCTAAAGTTGTCATAACTGAGCTTTTTCGTACAATCTCTCCCACATGAACAGTGTTTTTCCTTCTGCTTAAAAGTAGTCTATAGCACACTCCTGCCAACATGGAAAAAAATTCGATCCGTTTCTTCGTTAAAGATTGGCATCTTAGGACTACCTAGGACTATACACAGGTGCTGCTACACATATCTAGCGGCATTTGTTTTCAACCGACACTTGTAATATTTCATTGTCCAGATATTGAAGATTAAGTGACGCACAAGTTTCGTGTCTTGATCAAACACTGTTTTTGAGGAAATAAATGATTAGTTTTCCCGACTATTTGCCAATTTTAAATGGCGCCGAAGAACTACCTAAAAGGCGGAGGGCCTAGGTCGTCCAGTTGAGGCAATTACTCTTGACTACATCCAAAAAATATACTCCCAATTTCAAGATTAATATTCCAAACACATATGCAGGACATTTTATGGTGGAGTTAATTTAAAAAATACTATTCCCCAATTGTAATTATTGCAATTTTAATCGTTTTTAATCCACTCTCCAGGCTTGGCCGTATCCGGAATTTTCTACATCAAACGGATCAGAACGTTGGCCCAAAGCAAAAACCCGAGCAATTAAAACGAATCCTTCTAGTGAATAATTCCCCCATTATTTTAATGAGATCTCGACGAATGACTCACATGCGCTCTCCCTTTCTATCTATCTCTCTCTCTCTCGTCGATTTTATTTCCCTCTTTAGTTTTTTAATGGCCTTACGTAATTCAACCCTTTCCCCCTCTCTTTCCTAGTTTTATTCTATTGACTTGGCACTGAATGAAAAAAATTCTCTATTCATAACTCCCACATGTGCCATTGTGATAAGGGGTTGACGCCCACTCGTCGTGTCATCATATATCAACATAATGCATATTAAAATTACCCTGAGGGAATGCCTGCATAGGGGCTGTTGGCTTCGGAAACGTTAAAAAAAAAGAATAGGGATGCTTCGTGGATGTAAATATTTGTTAAAAATATGAGACGGCAACATTAATTATGCGATGATGATGAGTTTGTATGTAACACAAAACGTTACGCCATCATTTAGTATGCTTTATAAATGACGTGCGAGAAAATCCGTTTAGATTTTGTTGTTATGAAATAGAAGTTCTCACGTTTGATATATTTAATATTGGATTATTATTAGGTGATACAGTTGGCGTTAATGAAAAATGATTTGTTTATTGGGTAATTTGTATCCGTACGAATTTAATAAATTTATGTAAATGTTTGTGGGTAGATTAAATGTAAATAAAAGTCATACAAAAACACCCTCAGGCGTGGTGTGACGCAAAATGGGCTCCAAAAGTAGTGAAATTAATTTTTGGTGACGAGAATATGGATTCAAGAAGCGTGTTGTTTGCATGCCGGCGATTGCAGACATTACATTGCTCAATCTAACTTTATTATACTAAATAACAAACTAAATAGTTCAGAAATTTTCGTATGTTTAGACCAATCAATAGAGATTTTTTGCCATCACATTAAGATTGATTTGTAGTGATGTTTTGCTACCTTTTCCACTCGCAACTATGGTTTTTTACTTTATTATAAACAATTGAAACAAGAAAATTGCGTTTTTTTTCGTTGCATGTTTATAAAATGAAAAATAATAAACTAATCTCAATGGTGTCAACAGGTGAATTGTAAAGAATGGAAATACCAATGAAATGAGCCCAGTATCGATTCGATAAGATCTTTAGTAACAGGGAAAAACAAAAAATACTGGAAAATTTAGCGCTTTTCTTTATATTATCATAACTCCGTCACTATCGAAGTTGTAGAACTGGGTTTGTGGGAACTGATAGTAATTGATATCTACCTTATGCGTGACTAAACCAGGCCCTATCGGTTAATTAGTTTTTGAATAATTGCGATCTAAAGTTTTTAGTCTACTATTCTCGCAGTTTGTCTCCATGCGACATGGATCGTCAAATATCAATTCAGAATAGAGATTATTTTGTCTATTCATGGGTTTTCTCTCCTCCAAATTTTTTCCTGTAACAGATAAGTATTTAAAAATTGTATATGTAGAACAAAGTGAAGTAAGGCAATTTCGTAAAATTGCCCGGATTACTGGCTGTCTGTACAGAGATTCTTCCTCACAGTTTTTCTGAGAGAAAGAGATGTCTATAAAATGATCAACCAGTATTCCTGTATATAAGTAATGTATTGTATATTGTGTAATACTTATCTGTGTATGGAGACGTTTCAACTCCGAGTCTGGAGTCGTTGTCAATCGTTTAGTGTTGTTTTCGAGGTTTTTTTCTAAAAAAATTTCGCTTTGATTTTGAATTTATTGTTTGTCAAAAAATTTTACACTGACAATTTGTCGTTTGGCGATCACTTGACTCTGAGGTTACCGTTTTTTTGTTCTGTTAGCAGTAATAATAATAATAAAAAAAAAATTTGGAGGAGAGAAAACCCATGAATAGACAAAATAATTCAAGACCTCCTCAACAATCTTTTCGAAATTACTGCAGAATAGAGATGTCGAAAGTAGAGGTATCATTCTACAACGCCTATCAAATGAGAACTGTTTGTTTATTAATATATTTATATGTAAATGGTTTCTCGTTTTTGCTTTAATTTGTGGATTTTGGGTTTACGGAACATCGAAAGAGAGCGGTCATTAGAAAAATTCTTACTTGTGAGGATTTTAAATATTAAAACGATCTATGTATGTGCCTCTACTATATATTACTATACGCTTCCCCTCAACAACCGTGTTTCCCCCACTCCCTGGATACCTTCATATGTTCGCCCATTTTTTGTCATGTTTGCTAACATTTTTCAGATATTTCACAGACATTTACTGAAAAATGAGTATAGAAGCTTTGTAGAATGACACCTCTACCTTCAACAACTTTTTTCAAAATTGAAATTTGATTATCTATGACGCATGGGGGCACAATGCAAAAATAGTGAACAGAAAACTTTATATCACAATTGTTCAAAAACTAATAAACTGGTAGCGTCTGGTTTTGGCATACATAAAATAGATGTAAATTACTATCAGTTCATACAAGCCCAAGTCTACAGCTTCTAAAGTGACGACGATACGATTTAAAAAAAAATGCTACATTTTTCAGTATTTTTTGTTTTTCCCTGTTATTAATGATTCAATCGGATCGAGCCTGGGCTCATTTCATTGGTATTTTCATGCTTTACAATTGACTCGTTGACACCATTGAGATTAGTTTATTATTTTTGATTTTATAAACATGCTAAGAAAAAAAAACGTAATTTTCTTGCTTCAATTGTTTATAACAAAGTAAAGAACCATAGTTGCAAGTGGAAAACATAGCCAAATATCGCTAGGAATCTTTGTTAATGTGATGGCACAGTCGGTATCCTGATAGTAATTTTTACACATTATCAGTTAATTTTTGCTCTATTGATTGGTCTATGTTTTACACTACACGTGTTCCCCCATATTATGGCTTCGTCAGGTGTACAATGTATTTTAAACTACTATTGTATATTAAATTATTCTCATACAGTCCATTAAAGAGCTTAAGGAGAGACGAGGAATTTATATCTAGTTGATCATTTAACAAAAGATCTGAGTATTTACGGTTATTAATTTCTAAAGTTTCTAAATATTTCAATTTTAAACTCGTGTTTTCCGTATGCAAAATTTCGAAATCTTCCTTAAATTGATGATTTTCAGAAGCTACATGTACGGCATAGTTAGAGTTTTGATCATTTGTCTCATAACTCCTTCTATGCTCAGCGATGCCTTTTTTTTTAAATTTCTATATGTGCGACCGATGTAGGTATTCAAGCCTTTTGTTAAATGACCAATTAGAAACAAATTCCTCTCCTCTCCTTAATCTCTTTAAAGGTTCTCTATGAGATTACTATAAATAGAATAATTTTGGCGTAGAACAGTAGTTGTTTAAAATACATTGTGTAAAACGCTTAGTTTGTTATTTAGTGTAGGATGGATTTTCATCAGGTATTCAATTCTTTAAGTTTATTATTATGAAAAATTTTGTTTAACCACAGGACACATCTGCTGGAACAATCTAGTTTACAAGCCACTGGGTTGACAATGATGCAGAAGTATTTGATAGCCACAATTTGATTAATATAAAATAATGAGACTGAGGAACATAATAGCCACATAAAAATAAAGAAACTGGAAATACTTTTTATGGGATATATGTTTCCCTTAGTAATTTTTCCTCGTGTGGCGAATTAGCTGTCAGAATTTAGCAATGACATCACAATTATTTTCTAACCTCAGAAACTGATCCAAAATAGCAAAACTGGTGTAAAAGGATAGAGACGAAAAAAATATCGTTTTCACATCCTCCAGAGTTGTTGCATAAAAATGGACCCACCTAATCCGAACCCACAGTCAGAACTGAAGTGGCGATGCTTCGTTGTTTTCTAACTGAAAAAAAAAACTCAAAGTATGTAGGCTTTCACGGCCGGTGTCAATGGATGCACTACATGTTTCCGGGCTATTTTGCCGTGGTCTATTGGAATGTCTTCCGAACGTTTCCTCTGCTACTGTGGCAGACATCTGCAGCGGGCATCTGATATTCGCTTCGAGCACCCAACGAGGTATCAATTACGCCCGCGACGCTGAAGATGTCTGCCGCAATTGTAGAGGAAACGTTCGAAAGACATTCCAAAAGACCACGGCAAAATAGCCCGGAAAGATATAGTGCATCCAAATATGTGCCTGTTTCTCTCTCCCTCTCAACTACTTCGAGTCTTAAGCACATATCTGATGGACATTGAACTTTTAATAAACAACGCATCCAAAGAAGGTAATAAATGTAAATTAGCTTCTGCGAATGCACACAATAGATCAATTAGTCATTTGCTTTCTCACATAGTGGGTGACAATTCCACCTAAGGACGATAGTAGCAGAGAAGTGCTTTTCACCTATTTTACATTATTTTAATTAAAGTTAAATTAAAAAAAAATCAAGATGGCCAATCTAATATGGTGGACCAGCATCCAATATGACGCATAAAATTTACAAAAAAACAGTAGATTAAAACATTTCATTGGTATATGGCGGTTTTTGGGGTTGCTGATTTGAAAAATTAAAGATGTATGGTAAATGACGTAGTGAGCAAGCTCGGAGAAGCTATAGCTGATAAAGTTAAAAAGTTGTATAACGATTTTTTTTTGTTTTTGAGATTAATAGCCGGGATAGAAACTGTGTTCTGTATATTATCTGCAATACTTGCAAAAGTATCGTGTATATCACGGAAAAGGTCACCAAATACTCCAAACATATCACACAGCAAAAAAAGGATAAGTAAATGTACAATTTCATCCGTAGATGTTGCAACAGCGACAGAACTAATTGATTCAGCTCCTAACCCTAAACCACCTAATCCTGGGCCATCAAATCACATTGCAACTTCCCATTTGGACAGGATTTTTTTTCCTTATCAGGTAGGGTTTGTTTTAATTGGAAATACCCTATTTTTACATTTTTACCGTGGATATTACTAGAAAAGTGAAAAAAAACCATTTTGTCAATTTTTACGGTGGAAAAGAAAAATGAAAAGCACGCGTTTTTTGTGGAAGGTTTTATATTTGATACATATTTTGTACGTCTGGGTTATTTTTCATTTATCTTTCGAATCCACAGTAAAAATTGGGTACTTCCATTATGAAAAACACTTTCAGTCAATAAAGGTAATTTCCTCTCCAAACTGGAAGTCGTAATATGGGCCCCACTTGAAACCCACAACTTTTGTGTGAGATTTTTTTAATTTATGGAATCCACTCGAAATATTTCATTGTCTCAAAATAACAAAAAGACTATTTTTTATCCAAACCGGAAGTCATAATATGGGTCATTTGTTGGCCTACTTTTATCTAAAATATTTTCCGAATAATGAAATCTACTTGTCTCAAGATAAAATAAGATTTTTGGGAAAGGTTTTTTTATTGAACAAAAGAGTATTTTTAACTTCCAGATGAGTCACAAAGCCAACGAACCGGTAACTTTAATGACCTCTTTGAGGATTATCAAAAAATATAGGTAATTATTCAATTATTTCTGTTTGCCTTAAATATTTACCTACTCGAAAGAATATGCTCGGTGATGAGGTTGTCTTCTGTGATAGTGAAACAAGTGATTTTTTTTTAAAGTCATTCAGTCGATTGATTTTTAAAATACCAATCTTTATTGCATCTGGGAATGGATTTGAATACCAACTTTTAAAAATTGCACGTCCTCCATCGGTTTAATGTCCTTTGTTGATTTATCGATTCTTTTGCATTGATCTTCCATACAATTCCATCCAGTTCCTTTGAGATAAATGGTCACGCTTTTTATCAGATCCGATAAATCTATAATTGATTTACAATTTTTCATAGCCGCAAATTGATCCTGTCATAACAATACTCGCAGTCTCGTCATTGATAGTTGATTGTATCCATTGTATGATGTATACTTTGAACAAATTGCGACATTCTTGTAATTGGGTTTCTTTTCGATTCACTTGTATTTTCATTTGAGACCTTTTTTCAGTTTCTCATCTGTTTGTATTTATATTTACTGCTTGTCATCGAGATAAAGATATTATCGAAATAATTATTATAATGATGTTTGCCTTTCACTGTTTCATCTTTCCTTGAAATTTTGTATGTAAGATCAATTGGTTTCAGGGTGTTTTATTTTTCGCCATCCTTTGTAGGAATTTAATTGATTGATGGTGAATAAAAATACTTGAGAATTGGAAGATAAGTGCAGCAAATGATAAATGAAATTATGCTCTTACATTACTGGATAAAGGGATTTTAAAACAACGTATTTGCAGTAATATTTACCGCTATCTTGATCAATGTTTAATAAATGTGTCCAAAGCTTTTAATAAGGTCAGACTTATTGATATACCACACGTCATTCAAGCCAACAAAACTTCCAAAGATATGGATTAAGTAGATATCATTTGTAAACGCCAATATAGATCAAACATAGGGCATTATTCAGATTCACAAAGTGCTCTTTTCTTTCATCTTCTCATGAGCAATATTATGGAAGGTCAACCACGATCAATTGGCAACAACAAAAAAATCCACATTAGTATAGAGTGCTCAACTGATGACTACCCAGAAACGTCAGTCAAATGGCCAAACTTCTTGAATTGAAGACAAAACCGAAATAAATAAGCAATAGGAAAATATACAACAAATAATGAATACCTCGCCTGGAGCATAAGAGGCATACTATGGAGAAATAACTAATTTCACTAAAAAAGTAAAAAGGAATGCCCAAAATAAATATAAGATCAATAAAACACGTTGCGAAAACTATGCATGGTAAGAATACTAGGGTTGAAAATATAATGAAATGGGTAAGCAATAGACGAAGCAAACCTAATGAAAGAAGAGACGATTCAAAATTTGTAAAATATTTTATAACACAAAAGTTAAAGATGGAGTTGGTTGTTAATTGGAGAAATTCACTGACACTGCAGCTTCTGTAGACAATGAGGGCAAATTATAATGAGAAGAGTATAAATATTATTTTTGAATTGTTGATCGATATTCAGCAAACTTGTTACCACCAAGGCATATCATTTATACTTCAGGAAAAATCCTTTCCAGTTTAAATTTTGGTCTCTCTGTATTGGACTCATATACCTACAAGTGTGATAAACGATGACATAAGGTGGAAATTCTTGATCCTATAACATCATGATTCCATGTGCTGAACCACATTTGGAACTTTCCATTTAGCAATGTAGTTTCAATAAGGCTTGACAAGTAATATCCCAAAACTACCTAGAAATAAAAATATTAAAACAATCCGAAGAAAACTTAAACTTTCTGATATGAAGTTCTCTAATAATATCCAACAAGACTTCTTCTAAAACTTTATAATATTGAGAAACTTCTCTAAAATAATTTTTATGACTCAGACATAAATCATTAATGGCTATCTGTTTTTTGGGTTCAGTTAAGTAATCAGTAAACATAACTTTACATTTTTCTTTCTAGCGGAAACGTTAATAAAAAAATTAATTAATCTGTAATAAGAAATTAGTGGCTATTTAATTAAACACTAATGTAAAACAACCAGTTTTCAAAAAATAGAAGAAATACAAAAAAAACCTCTTAAACAAAATGAAAGTACATATAGTTAATACTATACAAATCAATTAATTAAAACTAATTGACTCTTACTCTTTTAAATCAAATTTTTGGAAGTAAAAAAAATAAGTATTCACAATGGTACATAAAAAAAACCAATGAAGAAAAATCAAGTAGAAGCTCTGGACATGTTTCCATAAGTTTGGTTAAGCGTTATAAACAATTCAAGCAAAAGAAAATAAGATCAAAAAATCTAAGGACAACACAAGAGAACAGCTGTAGTATTAGTCATTGGATTTTTATAGCGTTGAAAGTGAAAGTTAATATTTGTGTAAATTTGATTTAACCTACAGAATCTATTGCAATATGAACACTTTCTGTAAATTACAAACAGCACTCCAATCCAATCTTCCAATTTGCCCAAACAGGCGTTTAGTCAATGTGCGCTTCCTATGAGCAATCGAAATTATTCTGTGCATAAAATGGTACTGATCTGATCACGAGACCAGAATGCTAAATAACAATAACAGACAGACAAAACTAATTATACAATGGAGATAAAGAGCGCAGAAACATATATGGCAAGGACAGTCGCCTTCAAGATAGTGAAACGATGTAAAGAAGCAAGCTGAAAATTGGCTACTAGTTGCTTAAGATTGGAAAAAATGACAAAATATACACCAATGGACAAAATTGGCTAGTGATGATGACCTTTATTGTATGAGATGAAAAACTTTGTATGAACTGCTTCATATATTTCGAAATGATTGATGGGGAGGTCCTTAAGAATTCTCTCTGTTCAGTGGACTTTTCTCTTCTCACCCACTCAATTGTATATTGTGTATACTTATCTGTTGTGGAGGTGTTTCACGTCCAAGTCTAAAGTCGTGGTTAATCACTGTAGCGGAATACTCAGTATCAAGAGATCGAAATGTCACATAAACCGTTACTGTCAAATTTATTCAGATAACAATACAGAATATAGAATATAACTGTTTGTACACAGGAAGACTCAGAACATACGTGAGGAAGACTGTCTGAGAGGACAAGTGTTCAGGGCAATATTTCAAAACTATCATGCTACACTTTGCCTGCATTACAAATTTCCGTTTCAGAAAAGATATTGAGTTCTTATATGAAGTTGATCATTAACATTTGTGCAGTTAAACCGAATTTTCGTTTCGTTATATTAAAGCAAAACTAGTGGCAATTTTTATGTCCATTATACTTTTGGTCAGTTAAGCAATGTAAAGCGCCAATCGATGAAAATCTCATCGACTGCAAGTCCTGGCCTATGTCGGTCTTCGTGACATTTATAACTCCCGGTTAGGTTGTACCTGTAGCTATTAGAACAATTACGTTATGCGGTCTCTGTGCACGTAAATGTAATGATGTGGCATTAACTTTTTTCCTCTGGTTTGCCGTTCGTGTTATTACCGTGTATTTTCGTCCATGTAATGCGGGGGTAATGACTAAAAAGTCACAAGGAGTGAATCAATATTAAAACTCATTTCATAATATTCTATTTGTCTCGAAAAGGTTGGACACGATTTTCTCAGAAAACAGTTTCGTGCAAGTTCTTTTAAATATTTACCAATAAGTTTCGTAAATGGTTAATCGGTAAACAGTTTCTAATAATTGTTTTTTTTTTGTCATTTGAAAATGTTTTAACGACGTCATCCAGAAAATTGTTTTAAATGATGGTTTCCTTACTTTCAACTTTGGAACTTTATTTAACAAACGAAATTTTACATGTTATGACAGTAAAATATTCTACAGAGTAGTATGTATGTAAAACTGATGATATATATATATATATATATATATATATATATATATATATTGTGAACTTTTTTAATTTTCTTGTTGTATACAGACTTTCGAGCAATTGTGGTGTTATTCCGAAAAAAATAGGGGTGTTTTCTGATTTCGGAATCAGAAGTTTACATAAAGAACGACTCTTCAAGGATTGAGTTGCTGTTTAAATATTTAAAGGCCCGTGTTGTCTTTTCAAAGGGTACTTTCTTGGCCGGTGTAGCAGCACCAGCAGGGTATCAGCCTCTAAGAAATGCATCTATTTACCTGTCCTAATGATCAGACAGCAGACATGGATGCAGAAAGCACTCTTATTTACAAAATAACATGGTACGTAAAATATTGACGAGTACTCAAACAACGTAACAAGACAACAAACAGAGAAAGCTGTAGGCAAATAATAAAATCTATAAATACAATAAAAAAATTTAAGACATTTTTATTAGAGTCTTAACAGATTCATTAATTCCAGTGACAGAATTCTAAAGGACACTTAACTGTTGTGCTGAAAATTTGCGACCTCAAAGTGTGTCATATACCACACCAAGATGTAGCGGCTCCTGTCAATCAACAACAATTAGAAATTAGGTAGTTCTCGAACATATTTTTTTCACGACCAATCATCGATGACATCACTAATATATTCGTAGATAGCCTGATCTAAATTATTTCATTTATTCTGACAAGTAATTTTTCTTTCTCCGTACCTGTATTTCCTACCCACTCGTTGCTATTACAAACAATTTTAATTGAACAAAAATTGTTCAAATCATCGACCAGACAAGAATGGATGCTTAGAAAAAAATAAGTACTGTTTTCATATGAGCTCGTGTGGGTTTACAGCTGATTACACTTGCGATACTTACTGGACAACGGGTAACAAAGAAAGTACTTCCTTTTAGAGAAGACCTATTTGAAAATGAGACTAGCGTGTCAATACTTCCTGTAGAGCGATCTGGTTAATCTTTATATTCTAATTACTGTCTTAATGGTAATTTCTTCCTTCTGAATCTATTACTAGTCTGTTTTTTCAATGAGATAGTGAAATGATTCAATTCATATATTCTTTTAAATAACGCAGAATGACATTTGAGATCAAGATTTACATATATTTATTTCAACATTGATATAGGTACTAATAGGTATCTTTATCAATTGACCGAATAATAATAAAGCTTAATCTGATGTACAGTAGTTGATATTATTAAACATATATGATAACTAAGATGGCTTTACGTTAATTTTATTATTCAAAACTGTATTATATTAGAATATTTGGTGATTCTTAGATAATTGCGATTTTTTAGGTCTACTACTTTATTTTTTATTCAACAAGCTTTGTTTCATCAGAAAATTATAATTATGATAAATTTGATAGTATTTTACCGTCGACATTGTATATTAAAGCATAAGTATTCATGGATCATGAATAACTTACAGAAATATACCCAAAATGTCAGTACTGTGGCATGTTTGATTTCCGTTTTTAAACTTAATGTAAAATTTCTAAAGAGTCGTCTTGTAAGCGCAAGTTTAGCTTTTATAAATAATATATATATAATAATAATAATATAAATCTTATCCATCAGATTATGCTGCAATTATACCCTAACATTGATTGGTAGAGACGAATAATAGATTTAACTAATGTTAAACTTTGTTTTATTCTAAGACTATTATAAAAATTGTTATTTTAATTTCTAATGTTAATAAATTTTAAAGATTGTTAAAAGCAAGAAAGAAAATACCGTAAATGTCTCTGTATAAGTATCAAAGTCCTATACTTTATCATGTTTAATTACTTTAAGAATTTAAAGAGATTTATTAGGCAAGTATTTTGATTATTTCATTTTGGTGTCAGTACCGTGGCCCTGAAATTTCTAATTTTTGTTCCAGTTTCTTTTCTATTGAAGTTGAAGTAGAACTACGTTACAGGGTTAATTTTGAACATAATAAAAAACCAATAGCACCAAGAACATACGTTTTAAAGCATTTTTGATTATAAAAAAGGTTGATTTGTAAAATTCACAGTTATCCATTTATATAGAGGGTCACAAATTAAAAACTTAGGTACTTTTGATAGTATTATTGGGTTAATTAAATAAAATTTAATAAATATGTATTTTTTTGTTATCAATTAATTTACTGATGTAATAAATGCTGAAATTATTGATGTAATAAATGCTTTGGAGAAAATAACACAGCCTATATTGCAACTCTTAAATTGCAAATGCAAATGTTTCTCTGAAAAAATCTCCACATTCTTGAATTTGCCTGCAGTGCCTCTATTGACTCAGGTTGCATTTTAAAAACAACGGCTTTCACATAAACGATCAAGTGGTGCTAGGTCGGGGGGTTTAGGTGGCCATTCAATTAGCTTTCTTCTTCCACGCCTCTGATTCAGAATAGTGTTCATACAACCATTGCCTAACCTACACCAGATAATGCGGAGGTGCACTATTTACAGAAAATGAACGAAATCTTCGTCTGAAGATGCATTTTTGTTCAAATTGATCCGTTCTTTAATTCGTGAGCAGTAAGAGGCTCGATGGGACTATCAAACATGTCAGAATACATTTTGGCATTCAAATTCTTTTGTGTATATAAAGGACCGATAATAACATCTCCCAATATACTAGCCCAAATATTAATTTTCTGAGGGTGGTGCGTATGACCTCTAAATCAGCGTACGTTTTCATCACTCTAATAACGGCGCAGTTTTGTGTATTAATACACCCGTTTAAATAAACACATTTTTTAAACTAATTTAGGGTCTGCAATGATTCTGTTAGGCATAATTGAAGGAAGGATCTTCTATTAGAGTCGCCATTAAAAAATGTCATGAAGACCTTTTTTATAAGCAAAATTTAACAAAAAAACTTTCGAGAAGCAAAAACATTTTTAAAATGTTCTAAGAGCTTTAGGATTGCTGTCAGGCAGTAATAGGTATGATGTTCGACATTTGTTATAATAAGTCTTATTCTGACTTCATTGTCAATGGCATTAAAATCTGAATAAAATATTTTTATTATCAACTTATTGATAATAAAATATCAAGTTTTAATTAAAGGATCCTATAAGTTATCCACAGAAACGTGATTAAATGTAGCTTTGTAGGGTATCATTGAACTGTTTTTTGAGAGCATTAAGCTGAGGTATCACAAGTAGGGAGTTGCTATTTAACATTACGAAGTTGGGGTGAGTGGGCTAAGTTAGGATATAGTTACTGCATCGTCCTAGTTCCCCTTTGACATTAGAGAAAATAATTTGAGAAGTTTTTCAAATACTTTTTCGTTTCTTAGATATAGGCAATGGTAGATAAAGTTATTTTAATATATAAATGTAATTTCTAATTTCATTAGTTTTTATTTTAGGTCTTTTATGTATTTGCATTCATATATTATATTGGTTACATAGTCTCATGGTACATTCGTTAAAAAAAAAAGAAATTGCTTTCATGTCACGCCGAAAGGGGTTTTATTTTAGTAAGTTCGAGCTAAACTGATAAATATCTTTTTCAAATTGTTTGTGGATCACACATTTTTGTAAAAAAATCTCACAAAAATATGCTAGTTAGTTTTAATAAATTAAGGGATCAAACAAACAATTCCAATAATTATAGGAAATTTGTAAATGTTGAAACTGTTTTGTCTAGTTTTGAGAACTTGTAGATTATTTTTCGAATCACAAATGTTATGCACTTCAAAAAAATAATGTTAAAATTACATTGGATCATGCTTCCTGTTCCTAAACTTCTCAAAATCATTAATGAAATACAACAAAGAGCTTTTACCTCGTTTACATTTATTCATAAAAAATTGTCTAAAACTTTTGTTATCGCAAAAATAGTGGTTATGAAAACTCGTTCTTTCAAATGTTTTTTTTTGAAAAGTTTTCCATTTTTTTAATATTTACATTTAAATGTAGTTTGAGGTAAAAATGTGGGAACAGTTAATTTTTTTTTCAATATCCATAATGCCATAATAAAGTTTTTATGGCGAAGAAATAACATTCTAATTTTTATTTAATTCGATTGTTTAAAAGAGAAAAGTCCTTCGATAGATCATATTGAAACCAATGAGTTTTTGTGGTATACTGAGTTGTCAAAGTCACGTTTAACATGAGTCGTTTTATTGACATTTGTAAATCAAACAAAAACCCTTTAAAATTCCGACATCTAAGTTAAAAATGCTCGACGTCTAAAAGCAACAGGCAGGAGAATAAACACACTATCCGTACGTCCCTGGAACTAAAAACATCATTACATTTCGATACTTCAATTTTTCATTGAATTACATTTTCAAAATCACTAAAAATGTAGTAATTGATTCTCTGATCTCTTAATTTTTTTCCGGTAGTGTATGTAATCTGAAAAATGCCATATTGCTAAGTAAAGTGATAACAATTTATTATATTGGGTTACTAAATATATTTATTCTACATGATTCTACACATTTGGCCTTCATTGTATTGACGCAAAACTCCATTATATACTTTCCCTCATTTCCTATCAATTTATCCTCTTCGAGTCCTAAATGCTTCATTAAATCCATAACAAACAGTTACGAAAACATTTCCCATTTTTATTCAATTAAAACTGTTTGCTGTTTTTTCTTTGTATCTAAACGGTAATAACTTCATTAAAAATATTGAATGTAATCGTATGTTATTAGTAGACAAAGGCTCAGTGTAAATAGCTCATTTTCCAATTCTCATTTTCCCCTTTAGAATGATTGTTGTTTAGTTGATGGTCCATTTATCTTGATATAACTGTGAATTATAATAATACATTTTAATACAAGTGCAATAAGGGCATAATAACGACGTACGTGTGATGTTATTCCTAACGGATCGAGACCCGCTATGTACCCAACCTAGGAGTTTGTTTTTTGTATCAAAATTTGTTATAATCTATCATAAACCTTTTTTTATATACGAGGGCTCTTCAATAGAAAAGTATTTCTACTTTGCTATTATCAGATTTGTGATTACTTAATTATTTTTGTTCGAAATTTTAACGATTTTAATCTATTGAGGGAAAATCAACTAATGAGGGTTCTCGACCAGAAACAATACATTGTGTTTCTTTCAATGGATTGTAACATCTCGAAAAGGTAGACTGTTACAATGTAGCTACTTAATGAGTCTCGCGACTACAAATGAACAGAAGAACTTCCGTTTGGCTCCATCAGTACTGAATCTCATGACTTTCAGTGGTAGCATAAAGTTTAACGTATGTAGATATTTTAAAACGTTTAAGTCTGAGCAAGAAAACTAAATGTCCCAGAGAGCCTTCAAGTGGTGTTAGCCTTCTGCATGATACTAGTTTACCCTTAGAATGCATCCGTTACACTCCAGATTTGACACCGTGTGATTTTCAGTATATTGCTCAACACAATAATCATAAAATACAAGGCCCATGAAGAAAAAAGATTACTGTTCGAAAAGCAGTTGATTACTATTAGAAAAAAAAATCATATCCTACATAACCTAAACATATTTTTAGTAAACAATCATTACAGTGGAAATTAACAATTGAAAGAAACATTTGCAACAATAATAGCGCTCTAGATATACAGATCACAGATGTAGGTAATCAAAAGCAGTCCCTTACGCCTGATAAACAAATAACCAAAAGAATTGTGCTTTCACTACAGATTTTTAATAATAATAAATGCTTCAAATACAAAAGGCCTATATATATAATTACATATATAAAATAACAGAGTATCCATGTACCGTTACACTTTAGCTCAATCTCTTAAATTCCAGTATTAAAAAATATATACAATGACGAAGAGAAGTTACTTCTGATTAAATAATTATAAAACTTTTTTTATATTGGAGAAACCTCTAAGTTTGTAAGCCCATGAATAAATGAACATAAAAATTTCAAACAGAAACAAATATTTGCAGTTTTTCATCTTTTTCGTTTTTATAGTTAGGGTGTATTTAATAGGTATTTCATAATGCTCTCTATGGGCATTCGTTTCAAGGTTTTATATCAAGTCGACCATAATAACGGGACTAAAGTAGAACAGTATTTTAACAAAATGCCCTACATAACTTCTGGACATAAATTGCAACCATAGGTTTCAACCCAGACTATGGCAGAATCTTCAATATAATTTGTTTTAAATTAGTTCAAGCTGTCCAATATTTTAAAAACACATTTAATGTTTACATATGATATCCAAAACTTATGTTTATTACAACTAATATGGTTAATTTCTTATGGTGTTACAGGTTAAGTATTCAAATTTTTAATCGCTTATTTTCGGCAATTTGTCTTTTACAAAGATCGACGGAATAGTGTGGTCATGATATACAGCAATTTTTACTGATAATGCATTTGTTGATATGTTTTGTATCGTTGTATTTTTATTATAGCAACCTCCAGAGCCATTACAATAACTGAAATATATACAATCAGAAAATGAAAACATAGGTAACGTAAAATTTGTCCACTGGAAAAATCATGAAATATACTGTTTATTATAATTAATATTCAATATGGATTTTGAAATGTATGATATTTAGAAAAATATATGTAACTTTTGTTTAAATTGTTAAGTAGTGTAAGTACTTCCATGGTAGTGGAGAATTCAGCCTGGAAGATGCTACAATTACCCAACAGAAAACAATTAGAAATATTTCCGTGAAAGAGAGATACAATCTAATTGGTCCAATTATCTACTTATTGTAAAATTAATTTATGTAAGTAATCCTAACACTGACAGTAACTTTCAACATTTCTACTTCCTCCTACTTCCTTAGTAACTATTTCCTGTTTCCAATTTAATAAATTATTTTTCAATTGCTTCTCAGACAATAAAATTAATGAGCATTTTTATATCATTATAACCAACATATGTGCTATATGCTAATACAATTTAGTTCCTTTTTAAAATCGTCTGAGTGAAAATTTACTTTACCGCATGTTAACAATGTACAAATCGGTGTACTTATGCAATTATATTGCCAGTACTATTCAGAAGACGGTCATTGTTCACGTACACGACCATTATGCCTAACGATAAGATCTTTGTAGATTGAAAACAAAACCGAATTGTTGACGATAATTTAACATTTATACCAATTATACGTTTGGCATTATCTGAACGGTTTCGCGATTATCTTGTTTAAGTGAAATTTTCGTTCGAGAAGAAAAATTTAGATTCATATCACACACACGATTGGGAAAATATCGGTTTAACAACAACGATCTCTTTCAATTATCTGTTATGTACTTTTTGTAAGTGATGATAGTAAATTACAAGAATAGATTCTTCGAGAACTTGAAGGGGAAAGAAAGCGTTTCCGCTGTGAAGCCTTTAGTGAACGATTAAGAAAAAAATAAACAATTAAATCTGCCATTTATCCACTTGCATCAATGAGCTTATCCATCATTGTGTAAACAAACGTTGCGGTTGTATTTTGAGAAATGTCTACACCAAAATTGTGGGTATTAATTTGTGTCGCAATTAATGAAGATTATAAAGAGTTAAATGTTCTAAACAAAGTCGTAGGGAGTTTGTGGTTAGTAGAAGAGACCCTTCGAGATTAGTTCAGAATTAAAAAGATAAACTCATTAGCTAGGAAAATCGGGCACACAACAGTTTTTTATTCTTTATGTTATTATGAGATATTTAATATTTACACTATTTATTGTTACCAACTGGCTGACAGAAGTTCGAGAACTTATAAATTAGTACGGTGTTGACAAGAGCACTTGAAAATTCTTCCCGATATTTATTTTCTAAATAGGCTTAATATTATGCAGAAATACTGTCGAATAGTGTAAAGTATTAATAGTAGTAAAGATAGTGCAATATTCGAACTCATCATGTACATGACTGATGATCAAAAGTGCGAATTTTCATGAACTAATTAGTAAATACCAACAAATCTCGATAAATAAAGCAGGCAAATCTTCATAAAGTTACCGAAAGTTGGAAGATAAAATCCTGAAAAATCTGAGACAGAGAGAACAGAAAGAAACACAAATAAGGCAAGATGTTCAAGAACGGCTAATAAAATCATTTGATGGAAAATTATATGGAAAGGGCAACACGAACAATAAAAGTTAATTCAAACATTAGAGGAAAAACGACCAGATGAGTTGAAACGAAATAGTTAATGAAAAAATAACTGAACTGAAATCAGACATAGATGAAATAAATACTGAGATTCAAATAGCAAAACACAATGTTAAACGAAAATAAAACCTATGAAGGAGAGTTTTTAGTCTAAACTCAAGTCCAAATTCAAATCGAAAAGGTCCAACCCACTTTTGATGGTAGTTCACCTTGGCACACAGCTTATAGGAGTGTCAAAAACTAGTCCATGGGATAATAATTGAGCGGCCACATCAATCTTGTACTTTCATATCTCGGCCAGGATCCCAGATATATGGATCAAGGCAAAGAATGATGGAGATTAGAACCTCGATAAAAGTCAGTTGAAAAGTTTTCTCCTTCGTTATTCGTTCAGAGTTCAAGGTGTTGGCCTTATAAGAATCGACAATGACTGTGACGAGACTTTGAGACATTAATCTAAGATGAACCAGGTACAATATCGGGTATTATCATAAATACAGGTCAAAGATGAAGGACCTGGCGGGAAATTTGGTAAAGAATAGAGTTAAAAGAGATGTGGATCACGGACATCACCCATAGCTGGCTTCATTTCCAGATCAAAATGTGTCAGTACGGAATGATCAGTCGTCTGGTCATGGCATGCTAATCAGGCGATAATTAATTAACCACCGAATTTGGCGCGGCATCGATGAACAACTGAGAATTAAAAAATCGAAGAATAGAAGATTGTATAGCAAGGGAGACTCTAAGAGTCACTAGGTATATATATATATATATAAATATATATATATATATATATATATATATATATATATATATATATATATATATATATATAAAGTGAGAAACTCATTCTTTTTGAGTTTATCTTGAAACTTTGTTAATATTTAAAAAAAGTTCATTGCCTAGTTAACTTATGTTTTTCTAATCTCTAGTCTTTTTTTTAATGGAACATTGGAAAAAATGTTTAATGTAAATATATTTCCTTACTTCGAATAATTTTAACTAAATATACCTACACCTTCTATTTGGTTTTACATGTACGTAAAGACTGTTTATTTTAGTTTCCCTTTCCTTTGGTTTCTTGTATAACACCTATGAATCCTTAGCCATCTTGACCCGTTTGAAATAAAGAGTATAAAATGTAATCCGAAACCAGTCCCTTCATGGTTGGAGTGTTTCCACTTGAGGTTAAGTATTAATATGTTATGAGGGAGAACACCTGGTAAGTTTAGTGCAACACAATGTATCGAATTTCATTTGTCAAGTAGTAGTAATCAGGGCGAAAAATCGTCGAGTGTGAATTTCCTGCTACTTGTGAACAAAGTGCAGTAACATATATCGATGGCTGACTTGGTATATTTTGATTTCAAGGTTCTTAATCCGGAGTCTTTTCCACTGAAACTGAAACCAGACATTTAATATAAACGTTTTGCCGATAGTTATGTAAGTTTATTAATGAAAGTAAATTAACATTTATTTAAATAATAAATATGTAGGTTGGAATTATCTAATACGAGTACTTACTGCACGTAGCTGATAAAAATGTTCGTTTGTTGATTAAAGCATTAATTTGATAACAGTATAATTTGTACACAATAAGAATGAAAATGGACACCTAAATATGCCAATAAAAGAATACCGTTAGGCACTCATGGTCTTGTTTAAAATCAAGGCCCCTGGTCTACCAATATGCTGGTGACTGAGGAGTCTATCTGTAACTGAATAGTGAACCTTATTTCAATTGTTTTTTTAATTTACATTTTTTTTCTCTATTTTGTATAATATATGCTTCTACAGGTGTTTTTCTTGCATATTAATATTGCTATTTGCCATTTGTTCAATAGTTTAATTCACTAGTTCAAAAAAATACGAGCATGAGTTTATTGAATTTTAATTTTCAAGCCTGCATATGAGTTCAGTTCTTACAATATTTTAAAAACTATTAGTTTGTACATGGGCAATAACAAAAAACATAAAGACGAAGAAACTTCTGAAGAAACTCCTTGAACTGCATTGTTATTAATTTTAATTTAATCCTGAAAATATATTAACGGGCTCCAAAACAATTATCAGATTTAAAATACATACAAAAACTGAAAATATTTTATACTTAACTGTTGTTATTTTTGTTCATACAACTGTCTGGAATGCAGATGATCCTACGATTTTTAAACGATACAGAGATACAATTTCACAGTAGTTGGGACTTTTTTGAGAAATTATTCCTCTTTAAGTATCCCGTTTTTTTAAATGATGCCTCAACAATTATAGCTTCTCTCTTCTGTTTGACCAGTAAATGCGGTACTGTCACAAATTTTAGAAATTAGGGAAAATATATTCATATGGTCTAATTTAAAAGTTCAACATGGTATTAATTTCTGCCACTGCTAGTATAAATATGAGTGAGGGCTTAATATATTTAATAAATTAGTAGAAATTTGCAAATTGCATAAAGACACTTTTTGTTAAAGTTTTGGTTAGCTAATAAAAATTTAAGAAACATTTTTATTAGCACTTTAAAAAACAAACGCAGCTAACTTTTTATATTTTGTTAACATTAATACAAATAAAATAATAATAAAAATTTTCTTAAAATATGTTATCAATATATGTGTTTATGAAATTTGTAGAGACAAATAATCTTAAAATTTTCAAATTAATAAAATGTATTTTTTTTATTTAAGTAGGGTATTCTTGCTTCTACATAATACTATTATTCTAAATTTTGCACTACTCATTAGGGCTTTCTCTCTAATGAGTACCTAGTCAAAATAATCCAAGTCCTCCCCAACAATATTTACGAAATGTTTTTAACATAGAGAGCCCGACATATAATGAAAACTATTAATAATAAAAATAAGTTCCGTGAGATAAGAGTTTTTATTGAAAATTGTTTCTAAAATTTCTTAAATGTTAATTGTTTTCAAGTAAAAACTAAATTACTCTTACTTAATTATTGAAATTTGGTAATTATTTCTGCAGTTCTTTATCTTTTGCACCTTTTTTTTTAAGATATCACATAACACCATTTTAAAATTGTTATCAAGACTAATATTGAGATCGTTTTCCTTGAGCTTTACTTTTCAGCAATTCATTTATGATTTATCTGGCCTAGACAGTAAAGATTTGATTTCCGATACTCTATGTTTTTACCAATATTTATCGAAACCCAATTAAAAGATAATTCTTTTAAACATGGAAAAATGTTTATTGTTTCCAACCTTAGTGTTTATCTAAAAGATAAACTTTCAAAACAATAATCATTACCAGATATCATCTGACCTATTTGCAAATCTTGGATGCCACACTGTTTATTTATTGTTTATCAGCGATAAATCTGAAATATAATAAAGAACCTACATAATCATTGTCATGTAGTGCGATGGTAAATAATTTTCACTTTCCTATTGTACCGAAACAGTTTCTCTTTTGTACAAGAAAATAACGAAAAAAAAAAGTATGTTATTGCTTTATATGCATCGGTACTGCCCCGTTCGTCGTTATGGCATTCGTTGCGTTCTATTTGCGTTTACCGCGTTTGCATCCAAGCCGTTTTGATAGCATTTAGAAAATGTCAGTTAATAGTCCAGGAAAATTACCATTTTTTGGATAAAACCAAATGGAATCGATAGGAATAGAGTTCCTTATTATAGACATGTCACGTACCGGGTCGATTTTAATGGAGAATTCAAGTTTTCAATAAATACTTGTGAATGTTTCTTTGTACTTTATTTTTAATTATTAGTAAATACTTAACAACTCTAAAAAGTACGAAGTTAAAAACTGCCATTATTGACGAGATGAATACAGGACTATTATATTCAGAAAGTTTTGCAAAAACTTTTCTCTAAAAAATTAACTCTACTTTGAATAAACATTGTGAACTTCAATTTTTCAGTTGCAAAATATGTTATTTTTAATTAGATTTGCAATTTATAAAAAAACAATTTTGATTCGAAAACTACTTTTTTTTCGTAAGAAGAAAATATGTAATCAAAAAGTTATTTTGTCAAAAATCTTAAATGGAGTTAAACTGCAGGCCCTCTTGAAGTGCCAACAACAAAATAATCATAAACTAAAAATTAATTTGTAACACAAAAATATTAACAAAACAATATAATAACAATAACTTGAGAAATTTGCATTTCGAGTATAAAAGAAGGGATATTCTTCACAATCAAAAAGATTTCGTCTGAAGCATACACTTTTTGTCGGGCTCTGATCTTCGTTTGTGATGCAGCAGTAATGCAAAAAGGTGATTTTGTAATTATTTTTCAAATTAGCAGTAGATTCTCCGTTCAGTTTTATTGTCCAACATTTAATGTCAAATTGCGAATTATTTTATTTTTAATTCTCTTGCTCAGCAGGGATAACCATTGTAAACGGGACCTGATTTAGACCCTGAAACATTTGGACTATTTGAAACATACAGACTTTCCAGCAATTGTGGTGTTATTTCAAAAGAAAAAACACAAAGATATCTGCTTTACGACGCGCGAAACCAAAACCATCGATGAGAATTGCAGTCTCCGTCCCCTAGATTGTCACTTTCATCTAGGATGAATACAAAAAATGTCACGGTATCAGTTATACCCCACGCCACATCATTTTAATTTGAAGGTTTAAAAATTATTTTATTTTATTTTCTCATTTCTCTATTATTACATTTAAGGCCACAATGGCTATTATACGACAAAAACAAAAGAAAATGGGCCAAAATTCAGTCCCACATTAAGATAAATACATCAATTTTTTAAAGAAACGTTTTCAAATTTGACAAATCGAAAATTTGTGAACATGCTAGGAACCTGGGCTATAAAATGCAATTTGATAATTCAACTATACTTCACAAAGAACAACATAACACAAAACGTAAAATAAAAGAGTCTGCGTTAATTCTTTTGAATGAAGGCGATTGTATCGCTTCTACTTCTGTAGAATTCAATCGTATCTGGTTACCGACAATTAAGGAAGAAATTAGTAATGGCCATCTGCTTGTGAACAACCCAGTATCGGAAGAGTTAATAAGGGTTTTTGCTAGGTTTTCCCTAATGACGTTAATGGGATCACTGAAATATAAGAATTCTTTGATCAAATTTTTGGCGAATGCGCTATCTTATATCAAAGTCGTACCTAGGAACGCGACTTATAAATTCTAAAGACAACTCTTTCAAGTTCTTCCAACTTGAAAAATGTAATACATGATCTTTAGAATTTTTGTGCTACCTGTATATCTAGAAACAACAAATTTTTCTTATGTCAACTTAAATGTCATATATCAAACTTTCATTTTGCATTTTATATTTTTAATACATGTTTAAAGCCATTGAAAGCGAGGTCAGGATAGACCTGGAACCGTTTGGTTTTTCCTTGAATATACAGATTTTTGTTTCGATGTGGTATTATTTCCCAACAACACATAAAAATAATTAAGAATATGCCACACATAACATTTAGAAGACAATTTTATCCATTTTTTGTTAAAGATCATATCTAGTAGTTGAATTTTTGCATATAAAGTATTCTTCTGTTTTGAGAACAAGAAGTTTTTTGTACTCATATTTTCATTTGCATCGATTTCCAATTACCTACAATAAACATAAAAAAATGGATCTGGGACGTGACAAATCCAGAAAAAGGAAGTGATTCCTTATGATTCCACTTGTTTTTCCCCCCCAAAAACAACACTAAACTCCATATTTAAGTCCCTATTTTCCTGCACTATAAATCGAGAGTTTTATTCTGTCTAGCTGAATGGTTTATAAATGTCACGTAATAATGCATAAAGCGGACGCACGGGCCTTAAACCGATGTAATTAATATGTTTGTTTGGGCCTGCATTGTTGCCATTTATGGACATTATTATTGTGTTGGTAACAACCTGAGATTCGTAACAGGATATTTTGGGGCGTTGCTTATTATTGCTTATAATTTTATACAAATCAGAGCCGACTGCCCAAGGAACGTGAATCTGTTCCCAGAGTTATATAAACTCTTGTTGTGAAATCTATTTAATAAATAAATAGCTTGTGGAAATGTTCCACTGAAGAAAATATAAGTGATAGGATACCTAATAGTTTATTTGAACTTCATAATGAAGGGTCAAATAAATTTGGTTAAAATATCCATAGCCATTACATAAATTAATGGCTACCTTTTTACAATTTGAATTACTGGTCGGATAACAGTTTTCCATCAACATAATGATATCTCAGAAATGGTAGACAATGAAATCCTGTGCTACACATTGTTGAAGAGAAATGATTTCGATCACAAAGTATTCTTTTTGACAGATTCAGTTAATTGAAACATGTTTCCTGCGATTTAAATCTAAAAGTTACAGGTTGACACAAAGGTATGTATGCGTGTTTCTTTAAAAACAGTAAGTGCTGAGTATAACATCTTAAGTTAACAACTTTATTGAATATACTAGCGGTTGGTTTATGACTCTTTTTAGTGAGCGTACTCATTTTGTCCATTTCAGCAAATGCAGTCGTTCGTACTGAGTCGTTCATTTGAACGGTGCCACTATTAAAACACACGACCATTCACCCGTCCGGATTTATAACAAAAGTTGTATACTATTAAAATTAATGTTCAGGTTTTGCTAACTCATAATTTTAGGATCATTAATTTAAATATAAATAGATTTAAGAATATTGTTTATTTGGCAATAAATGAGAAAATACATACTAAATATTAAAATCGTTCTAACGCTCAAAATAAATAAAATTTCTATTGTAAATTTTATGCTTACCCATGTCTCAAATAGGAATTAAAAAAAAAATAAAAAACTAATCAAAACAGTAAATTAATATATTATAAAAATATAAAATATTTACCTCTTTTTTCAGTTGTCTGATTTGCTTTTGAAAAGATCCCATAAATAAAATAATTTTAAACTTGCAACCCGAACAGTACGGAATAGCAATAAACAATAACAGCCCTATGATTCAGTGCCTGCGCCAGTCAAATGTCATCAAAAAGGCTTGCTTTACATTTCTTTGAATCTTTCCAACCGAATTTTAAAGGAGCACCTGCATCGATCAGCGAGACGCCCCCATGGTCAGAGCTGAGCAGACCGTACAGTGTATTTGCTTTGAACAGTTTGAACGATAGAACATAGAAAATTCGCCACCAGCACTTGCGGATCCATGGGGGAGGCTTAGGGGCTGAAGCCCTCTCCCCAAAATCATCTGAGTGGTGTGCTTTTTGAGTGTTCATTGTGCTAAAACTAACATTCAGTGACGTCAAGCCCCCCAACGAGATCAAGTCCCCTCAATGACAATCCTGGATCCGCCACTGGCCACCAGTGCCTATGAGTCTCGACACTTTCGTGCAGAATTAATTCTACATTTTATTAATGGCTATGTGGACGAGATAGTTGGTTCAACATCTGAAAATTAAAGTTTTAATACAAAAATGTATGGTCATTAGCTAGCATCATATTCGTAGCTGTCAGTAATTAGAAACACCAGCGAAACGAAATTTGACATTAGGCCTACTTTGTTTTGCAAAATAACAGAAAATAGCAGCCACGATGTTAAAACATACCTATCTTTATGTCGTCAATATTCAGGATTTCAGAATCTGACTTTTAAAGCGATACAGAGTGACTCAAAGCAGGCTTTAAGGTTTGTCACAGTTTAAACATAGAGGCGATTCTGTTTTTAATACTGATTTTAAAAATATGAAATCAGCACTACTCAGGAAGCCAGATTTAATTAAAACGGTCAATAAATGATAAAGTAAATATATTGAATATATAGTATTGCGTGCAAAAGAATGACACCCCGAAAAGAGTATTGAATATTTTTGGGAGGTCAAGTTAACCTGACAATTTTATCGTGACATTCTAACCTAGGAAAGTCCTAGATATCTAAAATTACATCTTAAGTCAATATAATCATTACAATTTTTTATTAATTCCATTTTATCCACAGTAAATAGATGTAGTACTTCTTATTTTTGCTTGTTCTATCTGAGAGCGAGAGATTACCCACATTTCCCCGGTCAGCCTGTCCATATATATAATAAGTAACTGCCCTTCCTCCAAATCATTTGTAATTACGCTACAGCATTGTAAAACACTATTTTCTTTTTCAGACTGTTTAGCGTATTTTTTTTTTTGGTGTGATAAAATACCAAGAGTTTGTTTGATTTTTTCCCGCAACAATAAACGCTCCACAGCTGTTTACAAAATTAAACAATCCTTAAAATTAAGTGCTAATAGATCAATCTGGTACTGTACAATATCTTGTCAGTTTTGCGTTAAACAACGTCAAATTGCCGACATGTTTGTAATAAAAGTTGAGGAACTGGGTCTCGTTTAACGCGTAAACAGCTGTTTGATACGAAACAAACATCTGCGATATTAATAAACGCTTATGTGTTCTGTCGTTTCTTGTGTTGATAAAGTAGACAATGAACTCGATGTTATGATACAAATCGAAATGCTGGCAAGGCTGTGGAAGTAAAAATGCTGATGTTTTGCTTCCTCGAAGGTTGCTGATAACTCTATATGAAACAATCTGCACATGTATGGCTGCACAAGTATGGTTAACTAATGTTGTTTCATTTAAAAGTGATAAGTAATACATTTTTATATATCCTTATATCTCACAATAATTGTATAATATTTTGAAATTAACAACAACTTTGAATATAATAAAATACTAATTATCTCCAGAATTCAAAGCGAAATTTTCAAAAAAAATATGTAATATACGAGGACAATTTGACAATTCAGTGACTTTTTGAATCAAATAACTGAATTTCTTACCGCCCAGATTCAGGTTTGAAAATAGGACATAGACACAGGTGGCTAAATCGGGAGAATATGCTGGATGGCAGAGCTGTTCGTAGTCCAATTTATGGACTTTTGTGTTGGTTACTAAACACGTGTGCACGAATGCATTGCTTTGATGGAACAGCATTTCTCTGGTATTAGATTTGAAATTTTGTTCATTGAGGAAAACTATCTAACGTCCCCGATAGGTGGCCCTATGGTCGAGTGAACTCAAACGTGTTAATGATCGTGTAACTTCTAGACGACTTGATCGATTGAGGTCAGATTTGCACCATGTATTAGATTTACCGAGGCTATATTACATAACAACACTAAGGTCTGATAGATGGCACTATAAGGTTGTTACCGACTAAAGTCATATTCACAAAATACATTTTTTTCGCCGAGCCGATGCTTCATAGCTATGCCCTTAGGTATTATTTTTTCGAAATGTTCGATGGTTTGATTTCTCACATTTATTGTAAAGTTCAATTTATCAATCCAACGTATCGCGAACGATTTAACAACACTCTAATTGTTGAACGCTTGTTTTGGACCAAACGGCATTAATTTTGCTTACTGGTACTGCATATATTTGGACTGGCTAATTGGCTATCCGGGTTGAACTGTGAACTTCGGTTGGTTCTGGAATTCATACTACTTTGGATTCTAATGGCATCTCTGATATCTGGAACTTACAATTCGTTATCTGCTTCTCCCTTGGTTAGTTATCTTTTCTGGAACTTATACCCTGGTAAATTTGGGAGTCTATCGTCCTGTTATTGACTCTTCTCGCACCAATATTTTATCTTCAAATAAATATCTCAATATCGCAAAATCGTCTGCGTTCATCAACGCAAATGCCTTTCCTTAGGCACCACGATTCCTGATATTTCCTATGTCCGGGAACCATAAATTCTTCATGGCTTCTGCCATCTTTTACAACGTTTCAATTCTCGATCCCTGGAAGCAGTGTAGCTCTACCTAGAAGCGGTGGCCACACTAAACAAAAATTCTCATGGAATTTTCCCAAAAGTCCTATTTTCTCTCTGGAAGTGACCATCGCGGATACTTAACTCTGGTATCCAAACCATTAAGTTCCCTGTGGATCCTCTCGATCCATTTCGATTTGCTTTGTAGATACAGTTTTAACATTTGTGTATCTACACCAATATTACATTTGGACGATTTTTTTAGTTAAGGTATTTGGCGCGCCAAGTCCCGAATGATTTTTGCCGGAATAAATGCAGATTATCTTCTGCTGGGTCACGGACTTCTCTCCGGCCAAGGGTAGAACAACGTTTTCCGGTATGGCTGGTCTGATTGCCTCAATAAATATAAAAAATGCTGGAGATTGCGCCCTTAACACTAACTGTCTATTTTATTAGTAATGTTCTCTTGTGCACCTTGACCTGGTGAACATTCGTCATTGTTTTCTCGGTAGACTGAATGTCGTTTTTTTGAAATTTTAATAGTAATAATAGTTGTGGTCGATAAAGTAATTTTTTAAGTAATAATGGATATATGTTTAATCTGTAGTTCACAAATTATTTATATACGTTGAGTCTCTTTCCATAAATTTTTTAACCAAAAATACATAAAGTTAATAATAATAATGTCTTTATTAGCGAAGTAGCTATCAATTACATCAACAGGTTATACATAAAAAAAAAACACAACTAAAAATTATTCTTAACATAAATACATAAACATCTCTTAAATGTATAATAATTTCCAGAATTTTTAATACTATCAGGTAAAGAATTATAAAGGATCAGACCTCCATACAGTGTTGATTTAGTCAGTTTATTACTATTACTATTTGCTACATAAAAGTCTCTTATTTGTCTAGTATTATATTGGTGTATATCGCCGACATGAATTAAGTTGTTGTATAAATATTGTGGTACCATTTTGCATTTAATTTTGTAAATAAAATCTAAATTTTTAAATATAATTCTTTGTTTTACATTCATAAAATTTAAAACGTTTAACATTAACTTAATAGGGGTGTATTTGCTACATTTTAAAATATTTCTCATACATTTATTTTGAATTTTTTGTAACATTTGTACATTATTTTGATTCAGGTTACATAGAATACTTGCACAAAATTCAATGTGGGGTGAAATGAGGCTCTTGTATAACAGAACCTTACAATTAATGTCTAAATAATTACCAATACGGTTAACAAGATACATTTTTTTTGACATTTTGTTCGCAATATAGTTCGCATGTTCTATGAAATTCAAGTTTTCGTCTATAATTACTCCTAAATATTTCATTCGGTTTACTTTTTCTAATTTAGTGTTATTCAGGTTAATGGATAAATTATTTGTATCAATTTTATTCAAATTATTCTTAGAACCTACTATCATGTATTTGCATTTTTTAATGTTCACACCCAAATCATTATCACAGAGCCATTCATATATTCTCGTAAGATCTTTATTTATGGATTTGAACATTTGGTTAGGATCGGAACCAGTTAAATATAACATTGTATCATCTGCGAATATTTCAATTTGAACATGTTGTACATATTTAACCATATCGTTGATATACAATATGAATAGTAATGGACCCAAGACTGTACCTTGGGGTACACCATGTTTTACTTCATTAATTTGAGAAACACTGCTGCCATATTTTACTCTCTGCTGTCTATTTGTTAGGTACGATTTAATCCATGTAAGGACGTTACCACTTAAACCTATTTTTTCCAATTTTTGAACTAAGATATTTCTGTTAATAGTTTCAAATGCTCGTTTAAAATCCAAAAATACTGCTATTACAATTTTGTTTTCATCTAAGTGTCTTAACCATGTATCACATATGTTTACTATAACTGACTCACATGAATGATTTTGTCTAAACCCAGATTGGTTGGTAATAATGATATTATTTTTCTCACAGTAATTCGAAAGTTGATTTTTAACGATTATTTCTAAGATTTTTTCATATATTGGTACAATATTTATAGCTCTATATTCTTCACAATTAACAGTATTAAAAACTTTTTGTATTGGTACAATTTCTGAAGTTTTCCACGCATCTGGAAATATACCATAATCTAAAGAACATTTGATGACATCATAGAACCTATTACCAATTACAGCAAAAGTATCTTTTATGATTTCAGTAGATATTCCATCTATTCCAGCTTTACGGGGAAGACCATTAACAATTTTTTTTAATTCAGAAAAAGAAATCTCATTAAATTCTTGAAATGTCTCTTCAACAATGATATTATCTAGATAAAACTTAATATTTTTAAACTTGGGAATATTCGACACTATGTTATTAACACTATCAATAAAATACGTATTAAATTTATTGGCAATATCTAGGTCACCGTAGACTTTATTGTTTTCAAAAATAATATACTCACTAATTTTACTTTTATTGTTTGGTAAAACTTTTTGAATTTTCTTCCAAATTTCTGTTTTATTGTTATATTTGATAATGTTTTCTATATGTTTTTTCTTTTCTTTTTTTATTATGGATGTTACTTCATTTCTTTTAGATCTGAAATTGTTCCAATCCTCAGTAAGGTTAGTGAGGACAGCTCTTTTATATAATAAGTTTCTTGCCGTTATTTTATTTAAAATGTTAGTATTTATCCAGTTGTTATCCAACTGATTTTTTTTTGATACGAATGTTTTAATAGGACATATAGTACTTAGTGTCGATTTAATGTTATCTGTTAAGGTATTGGCCATTAAATTTACATCAGTTGTATTATTTTGCCAATCTTTATTTAGAAGTGAATTTTGATATTCTGAACTAATATAATTTGCCATACATCTTTTTTTAATAATTATTTTTGAGTAACCGCTAGGAGCAACATTTTGAAAATTGACAGAAATAATGAGATGATCACTAATTTTTGGACTCAAATGTACTTTATATTTTAAATTAGGATTATTTGTAATTACCAGGTCAATTATTGTGCGGCTATGTTGCGTTATTCTTGTAGGTTCTTTAATAATTTGTTTCAGTCCGGATTGATAAATAATACTTTTTAATTTATTCGAATAAAATGAATCGTTACTCTGGTCAAGGTTAAAGTCTCCAATGAAAAAAATATCACCATTAAATGAATTGTAATTTTCAATCAATTCTTCAAAATAACTTAAAAAATCTGAATCTTTATTTTTTGGAGGATGATATAATGTATTTATTAGATATTTATTTTTGTTAATTTTTAATTCTAAGGAGACAATCCAACAATTGTTTTCTATACATTCGTTTATTTTTGTAATATAACTTAGTCCCTCTTTAATGTATATTAATACACCCCCTGTACGTCGGTTTTCTGTAATGCAGTTTATGAAATTATATCCTGCAATTTGTAACTCACTATTAGTAACTGAACTATCAATATGTGTTTCTACTAGACAAACAATTAGTGGAGACCAATCTTTAATTAATATGTCAAGTTCTGTTTTGTTATTTAAATATCCTTGACAGTTTAAATATACTATATTTTTGCTAACTATTTGCTATGAGCATGATTTAGTTTTTTCAGACATCCTTTCTATTATTCTCTTATAACATGGACATTCTTTATCTGTTGCTTTATGTTTAGTATCTAATCTTATATTTAATTTTTGTGTGGTATTTAAGCAATTTATACAATTAACTACATCTGACTTACATTCAGAGGTTTTATGTTTTCCTGAGCATTTTGAACACGTTACATCATTTTTACAATCCGAAACAAAGTGATTAAATCGATAACATCCTATGCACTGTATTATATTAAAGTGTTTATATATTTTACAAATTCTCCAGCCAAAATTTAGCTTTCCTTGTTTTATTATATAATCATAAACTTCCATGTTCTTAAGTTCCACCACTACACTACCACAATTTCTTCTATTTTTATTTATATATTTTCTAATTACCCTTAAATTTTCCTCTGCTATACTATCGATATCTTGTAACGAGTTTTGTTTCACCATTTTTTTTACTATTTCTTCGTTTGTTTCATCTATTTCTTTCGCTTCTACCCCAGTTATGATAACTTGGGGGTTTCTGTACTTTGGTTCTTCTACTTTGTATTTGTCACCCAACTCTTGCTTAACTTTGTCCGCTATAATGCCTTTAGAATCTGCATTTGCACAACTCATTATAATACCTCCCTCCTTTATGTTTTTTATATTTTCGACTCCTACTGCCAATGTACCCGGATCAATTTTATTCTTAATGTCATTTACTGTTGTACTATTGTCCTGATCTCTTGTTGGTCTTATCATTAGAATTTCTTTTTTCTTGTTTAACACATCTGCATATGATTGTTGTTTGTCTACTTCATTTTTGGTGTTCTGAAACTTCGTAATTATTGCGCTATGCTGTTTAATTAATTCTCCTTGTTGACGAATTGTATCGATGCACTCAGATAATTGGTCTTTCATACCCATCAATACTTGAACAAAGTTGTTGTTCTCACAGTTTTCACATGTATATTTGATACGTTTATTGTTCACAATGACTCTATTTTCCTCTTCATTTATATTGCCGCATTTTAAATGGTATTTCTCATTACACATAACACAGACAACTTTCGGATTATTCCTTTTTATTTCGAGTTTGCATTGTTTACAGCTTAGACCCGTCATCTTGCATTACCAGGCCTGTACTTTTTTCACTATAATATATACAACAATAAAACTGCTATAAAGATGTAAACGAATATGTAAAAAATATATATAAACTCGATACTTTTATGAAGTCAAACATAAACAACTTTCTTCGTGTAACGGATTTCATGCTAAGAGGAAAGTCGCCATAAAAATTTTACATAAATAAAATTGATAAGATAATATGTATATTTGCTGCAATATTATTTGATTTTTTGCAAAACATGAAGATAAATTTAAATAAAGCTAATGTTGTGGCTTTCTTTTCGCACAACTTTCCCGAGTTATAGTTAATAAACTATATTTTCTTAAATCATAATGTACATACAGTCTAAGGATGATCTTCATGAACCTGCTAGTCTTTAAATGTAAATAGTGGAACCATAAACTGGTTGTATGTTCACAATTTAACCTAGACATTTACAAGTGGAGTCAATGTCATTAAAGAACTTCCTTTTTAAAATTTACGTTCAAGACATTTTATATACAAAACTGTAATTGAACTTGACGAAATTATAAAATAAATAACGGATATAAAAATTAAATTTATAGTGAACGAACATGCTGTAAACACGTTTTGTAAACCAAATACTATGCCCGAACCATTATTTAGAGGAAAATTGATGCAAATATACAAAATATTGCGAAGACATTATGTTTCCGGTTATACCGGAAGCGGAACTCAGTTTTATCAGTTTAAATGGAATACTTATGAATACACTATTCAATTATAATATCAGTTCGTCTAATTGATTAACTCCTAAGATACATAGTTTTGGAGTTTCCAGTTTTTTTTTTAAATTGACACCTGGAAGTAATGGAAAAGCTGTGGCATCTTTGGTGTGTCACAGATTTATAAACAAAAAGTTTGGTCCCTAGTTTTGGTTTCTTCCATAAAGATGACAGTAGAGTGTTGAAATGGCATAGATGCATATATACATGATCGTAACTCTTTTCCAAACAAGCAAAAAGTAGATGCTGCGATGACTTTCTGAGTATTGCTTTGTTAATAAAACGATAGGTTACCATCGATTTTAACATGAAATTGTTTTTGGCAAGGGTTCTAAGGGTTGAAATCGATATATGAACATGCAAGAAAACTTTAATTCTTGAATGATTTGCTACCAACTATAATGATCAATAATTTTTATCTTAAAAATGATTAAAAAAATTGGCATTACCCCTGCTGGAAAAAAAGACTAAAGAAGAAAATTTTCTGCACAAAATTCCAAGGGAAAATTCATTTATCCCCTAGGAGGTGACATGCCAATTTTTTATGGTCACCTCGATATAAATATGTTTGATTAATTTATTTGGCAGGACTCAAAAAATCATTCAAAATTAATAATTTTTCTTACATGTTTATATATCGATTTCAAATCTATTAGACCCATTACTACCCTTCTGCCAAAAAATGTTCTTGGGAAAATCGATGGTAACCTACCGTTTTATTAACATGGCAGTACTCAGAAAGTCGTCGCAGCACCTACTTTTTTTGGTTGGAAATTCTAATTTTCATAGGAAATCTCATATAACCTTGCAGTACTCCCGAAGGCAGGCCTCAGAAAATAGTGGTTGAACTCCTAATTCAAATCTCCCGTTCTAGAAAGGGAATAAATACATTTAGCAAATTGGATAAATTGTCATTTTTCGGGATTAGGTAGGTCGAGTGGAAAAACGCAAACCTCTAGAATCACTAGTTTTCTGTCTGTTGAACTACGAAAAATTTATATTTGGGACTTATACAGATTTCGGTAACGTAATCATAGGAGATTTTTTCATTTTGGAGATTAATTCGAGCAAATTGGAAAATTTTGCAAAGCTAGTGCATTATTTAACATATCAAATGACATGATTAGCTCTGAGAAATATAACTATATATATTTTGTAAATTTTAAAATGTATATTTTAAAGTATACTGGATATTATACGAAAATTGGGCATCTCCCTTATTTTTGAACCTACAGAGCTGACATTTGGGAAAAACTCGTATTTTACACAAAAACCTAAGTGAAAATACTAAGGTTATTTTGAGCACAAATTAGAACATTATTAAAAAATCAACGTGACGCATCAGTATGAGAAGTTTAATTAATTTTATTTTTAACTTTAAAATGCATATTAAATAAAATATACGAAAATTCTATATTCCCCTACTTTGTGTCTAAAACTACCAAGCCGAAATAAATCACAAATTAACTCATAATTTACGCTTACGAATTTTTTGTCAGAATATTTCTATCAAAGGCGAACGTAATAAATATTGTTTTGCTATTGTTCTGCAAATCCTAGGCTTCATACCAAATTTCGGTTTCCTAAGCCCCTAGGAGTACGAACATTTTAAAGTGACGTCACGTTTCGAGTCTACATAAGTTTTCTACTGATCGGAGTCCCACGGCTTATCTTGAGCATTTCGGCACTGTGGTATTATAAGATCGAAGCTATGAGGGGATGAATATGTAGCGAAAAGATAGATAGGTATTGCTGTTTTTTCATCCCTTGATCGGTGGGGAGGAGGGATTGCCGTACCCCCAGATATAATATATAAATTAGCTGAATAATTATTATTAAGGGAGAACAGCAATTACACGGAATGGCTCCAGATTCTAATTCTAATTCTCTCGAAAATCCTAGATGTCGGTCTTACATCTCGTGTCTTCAAGAATAATTATTAATTAAGCATGTTGAATACTAAAAGGTAATAAGAACGAAATTAAGCAGCTATTTTTTAAAATAAGTTTTTGAACCGTGCTATTTAAATACTTAGAATAATAGAGCCTGTTTATAAATATTTTCATAAACATACAACGGCTGGATAACTTCTGTTAAACAAACTAGTACGACACACCCTGTATAGCAAAACATGTTAAACCTTCACTCGTATTTTATAACCAATCGATAGATTCTTGGAGATAAAACGTCCAACAAGCATCATTAGTTCTGTGTGTCGTATTGTTTTCGAAAACTGAAACCGGAAGTCGGATTGACCTATTTCACGAAAACCCCTCGTCGGGGAACAATATATATATCCCATTGCCGTTGGTATCTGTGTTGATGTTCATTATTATTCCGTTTATGTACGAGCTTTTCAGCATAGTAAATGTAACCATAAATTGTGCCCGGTAGAAAATCGCATGTACCTTACGGATACACCCCCCACCCCTTTTCCCCCTCAAAACGGTTTTCATTATATTTTGTCATCATGGAAATGAAATGTTTTTCGATATGTCATTCGCATGCAACCGAAAACTAATCGTAGGCCTCTAAAATCTTATGCAGACTGTATTATGTCATCTGTGAGGGTTTGAAATTCAATTTTGTAGTCTTGTGTTTTATGATTTTACTCAATTTAATGTAAAATGTGGTTTTATGTCGAGCTGTTTTAACGTAGTAATTGCAAGTCGAATGGGCTTGCATGGAAAGGTGTTTGCAGGAAAAAATTGTCGACTTTTTTATGAGGTCATGCTCATATAATATAAACCGTTCAATACAATACGGTCTTTGTTTCTAAAGTGTCAAGAGGTACAAATACAATAAATGCATTTGAAATTAAAGAAGAAGAATGTTTGCTAAAGCTATACGTTATTAAAAAGTGTCTGTGACGCTATCAGAACATATGGAATAAATTATGACTGCGACTAAAAAAATCAACCGTGTGCGAATTGTAATGGTTGCGGCTAAACTTGCTAAACTTTACACATAGGTAACTAGTAGGATAATTCAAAGTAAAAACATGAACCAAAGAAGAGTATTATAAACATTTAAACTCTATTCCATACATGTCTCAGCATTTGGTACACAGATATTAAGGAAAATTTTGGTAAAATGTTTATTTTTCAATATCCAGGATACTCTATACTCTTTGTTATGAATTACTTTCAGGTTGAAAACTCGCAAATGGCCTCATTGTGACAACTTTTCAGTGAGCTATGACCTCAGGAGCAGGGCGGCTGATAGTTACCGACCAATCAGGATCCTACCCAAAGCCGACAGGCCATCACCACTCTGAAGAATACTGAGTCAGCATTCTTCGGAGTCGCTACTATTTGCTTTATGCTTGGAAATTGGTGTTCTTTGCTATTGTAGTTGGACGGCTGTTTAAAACGACCAAGCGGTAAGGGGCGAGGCTTCTAAATAACACAGAAAAGGGAAGGGGTAGGTTAATACAGCACTCACCCCTACTAATCGGGGTGAAAGCTATTTTTTCCACTTTTTCAAAAATTAGTGATCTTTGACATTAAGTTTCTACAATTTTGAGATTTGTTTACCTGCCAAATAGGTGCATTAAATTATAGTGCAACAAATTCTTTTCTTTAAATTGTCAGGTGAAATTATACGTAGTACCTATATATTTATTTTGACATATTTGAAGAATTTGACAATAAAAAAATAACTGCAATAGATATAGTTGTTTTCTGAAACATATTTGTAACATCTATGGTTAGTATTTTTCAGATTTTTTGGGAATAACACCACAAATTGCTTTAAAGTCTGTAAATTTCAGACAATCCAAACGTTTCAGCTTCTAAATAAGACGCTGTTTTCAATGGTAATGACGCCTAACACAATTGAACAAGCAAAATTAAATGGTTCGCATTGGTAAATTAAGTAATTCAAAATTTGACATTAAATGTTTGACAATAAAACTGATGTAACTAAGACAATTTACTGTTAATTTAATATATACAGGGTAGTACTAAAAAATCATTTCAAAGATCATGTGAAATAACAAAGGTTCTTTCAAATTGGACGAATTTCATGTGGAGCTCCTCACCACAATTTTGTTATAACAGAGTGCATTCGTCAAGAAGAATCTTACACAATTTTAACTAACATGTTTGTAGCATATCGTTAGTGCCCAAAATTACAGTATTCCAAGTAGGAATTCAAAAAATACCTACCTATATAAAGTCATTTTTATACATTTTGATTTTTTATTGAGGAGTAGGAAATAAATTAAATTTTGAAACAAGATAGCAAATTAATTGATTTGACTTAAATATGTTTACAAATTAATGTTCTCCTTTAAATGGTCCAATAAGTTAATAGAACAGCGAACATGTAAGAAATTTTTGGAAATAATATTTTTGTGTAGAATTTTAAATAGAATTAAACACTTCTTTTAAAACATTACTTTGTAGCAAGAGAAAGCAAAAAATGGCAAAAAATGAAAGAATATGAAAATTAGCTTAAAAATAGATTTTCCCCTAAATTTTACCATCTAATTTAATATATCACGAAAGTCTTATAAGATTGAAAACTTTTAAGAAATTATAAACTATTGTAATTAAAATAAGTAAACCTGCCTTATTTTTTAAATTTTCACTGCAGTATCAGTTTGTTTCTTTGTAAGATGCCCATTTGACCGTGTTTGAGAGATTATTTTCAGAAAAAAACAGCACACGATTATAATATCTATATCTCAATAGAGCAATCTAAATCATTATTTGAAAAAACAGTGAATAAAAATAGTGTAAATATTAGCTGGTATTTAGTGATATTTTTGACCTGTACAAATTGAAATTTTCTTTAAATTAAAATTAAAGTTTGAAGAATAATATGTTCACAATCACCAAATTACCTTATAAACAACTTTTCAGAAAGTGTTTTAAATTAATCATCGTGGATAAGTATATGCTCTAAAGTCCGATATTAAGGAATCCAGAATAGAGGTTTTACGCTTAATTCAGATATTATTCAGGTGTTAATGTAAAATATTTCCTTTATAATAATAAGTCTCTCTCTAATTTAAAATATCGAAAACAGAGAATTAGAATGTTTATTAGACCGAAAAGCAAGTTATGTGCTGGTACTGTATATTAATTGGATGTTATAATTGTTTTTTATAAACGAAGAGACTCTTAATATATAACCTGTTCCTTGTTTCTTACACAAAAAACTAAGTGGTCTGGGTAGTTCAAGGTCGAAGAAGTGTCAGAACTAACTCTCGGATCCAGGTCCAATTTCTGCATTTCACTACCATACTGATCTATTTTCTTATCTGTAAGTGTGGGCCTCCGATAAGAGGTTTTCGCTTCAAAGAGTCGAAAAGGTAAAATAAAGCATTTCCATGATCGTTTGGCCGAAATAAAGTATGTACAACACTATAGTATAAAGAACTTCCTTAATGGGAGTAAGAAAGTAGGGTGCTCATAGAGTCATGTTTAGAAACAATTTTACTCGCAAAATGCTAATTCGATCATGTTTTCACATTCAGAGTAACCGACAAAAGAGCCGTTTATTAGCTTTATCAGAACAGTAACACTCTGCGTATACGAAAGAAATATTTAGTGCAGATGCAGGAGTTATTCTGCCAAATTACCATTTCGTATTATCCAACTAAACAAATCGTCATTTTAAGTGTCGTTACACAAGAATCTCGATGGACTGAAAGAGACAAAAAGCATTCGCCGAGGATTCACAATCGCCGAATATTTATTCTATGAACTGTTTACGTAATCGCATACGATTTATCAACCGCCAGAGTGCTCTTTGTTTATCATAAAGTCGTTGAAGTTTGTCTCTCGCAACGATTATTCATAAGATTTGTTTTTATTCGGGACGGAAATAACTTGCTTTGATTATCTTCGAGCGAAGAATCTTTCGAACATAAGAGTTCATCTGAGTTCTGGGAAAATGCAGCTTTAAGTTCTTCGCAAACAAAATGTAGCGTTATTTAAAAGAGATACACAAACAGATTCCATATACGAATGTATGAGTGAACATATAATATGATTCGGAATAAATTTTATATTAATAATTTCGTATATTTATAAAAAACGCTTTTACTTGGTAACCAATGCCAAGCAAATCCACTTCTGTGCCAGTTGGTAAAGTTCCCATTGATTTTTTGCTGATGAACCTTCTTTAAGGCAGGAGTAGGCAGCAGACCTTGAGATTTTTGCAGTTTAGATCTGAAGAACCCAGGTAAACATTCTTTGAACTCTGAATTGCAATCACTGGGGTATAACGACACCTACGGGGATATTTCAGTGCAGCACATGACACTAATGTCAGTCAAAAAAGGTGCCGATACATATGTCCCTCGTCCGCCAGATATGACCACCCACGTGGGGTTCGTACCCTTCTTTAAAATGCGTTTTTTATGAATGGATATATTCATTCTACTCCCTAACCTACCCAAACATTTTGCGAAGATGAAAGATATTTCGACCAATTTGTACCCTTTTCTGCTTGCCTTCGGTGTTAATTTTATTCATGCAGGTGTTTTTCGATCCGTCAGTCCTATCCGCCAAAGGTCGGTAACTACAAATGCGCGGCTCGATGCAAGGGATCGATGGTTTCGGGTCGTTTCCTAGTAGGAAATTTCAATAACTGCCAGGCCAAAATATTCAGAGTGCCATAAAAAGTAATAAAATGTAAATCTGCAAATGCCGAAAGAAAGAAAGCTTACCACATAGTTCAGTTACTGGAGGTTTTTAAGTGATATAACACTTAACAACTGTTAAAATTTGTATATTGAAATGCCCTTAAATTTTCTCTTGTCACTGGTAGATTGAATCCTAATCGTCTTTTCGGACGACGGACGTATAGGGACGTGTTTGTGTGTGTTAAAAAATGGTGCTCGCGATACATTTTTTATGTAAGTGGAAGGTTGTAAAGTATCCCCGAATTATACCTGGCATCCTACGGACGAGGGACGCGTGTACCGGCAACATAAGAGCTGGTTCTTCTAACCTTCTACTGACACGAGTATTTAAATATTTAAAGATATCAATCATTTTCATTGAATAAAAGATGATTGTATTGGCTGATTATATTATTTGTGATTTATTAGTAATATTTATGATTACTTTGAAAACGCGGATATTTTTGACATTATTTATTGTGACAATAAAGATGATTTCTTAGATTTGAATCAAAAATAAATCCACATCCGTAATAGTACATGAAAACTGTAATTAACTACAATAGCCCTCTTTCACTCTTGGGAGCTAAATTTACAAAAAAAATGTGTTCAGACAAACAGATAGACAATAATAATAATAAAAAAATATTCCAAATCTATGAGTATCTACAGCAGCACCAACATTTCCAAAAAATATTCCATCTACAGATTGGGGTTTATTTCAGTTTTAGTATGAACAATAACTCAGTGATCTCAGTTGTTGTAAACTATTAGTACTTTGCTAAGATTTTGACAGTATGTCTTTTATATCCAACGGGAAGAACAATGTAAGAAGTTTTGTTTTTGTTTGTTGTTGTAAACTCTTGTTATTATTATATAGATTATTTTAACATGAAATTTATAAAAAACATCTGCAATCTGCACTATTGAACAATGTGTGCAATTACCCCAATTTTATACTTTTTATAAATTTGCTGATAAAGTAAGAATAATTTCGCAGTCCCAATGCACAGAAATGTTCCAACATATTCATATATTTCTAGTTCCCTATTGAAATTCAAATATTTTTTTAAAATGCGAATTTATAAAAAATGTATGAATACCCCAAAAACAGCAAATTAGAAAATTGACAAAAGGGAAATTTTCACCCCCACAATAACTTTCTAGTTCTAGCTTTTTTTTTGAAAAATAATCGATAAATCGATCATGTATCTACCTTTATATTAGATCAGTAAAATTTCTGGAATTTATGCTCGGAAAAATAAGTATAAACGAAATGACCAAAGAATTAAATTGACCTTTATTGGACTTCTCGATTCGAAGATCTAAAAAATGTCTGTATTTGGAAGTGATGAGATGATATAAAATTATCCGGACAAATGAATGAAGTTTAAAACTTGCTGTTATTGGATGAATCAGTACAAACTAGAAGCATTTCGACGCTCGGGCTGCAAATGCTGATGTTTCATATTTAAAAACTTGAAGGTGGTATTCTGCGAGAAGGTACCTACTGATATTCTACTGACATTAACTGACTTTGTAAGGATCAAAATCAAGAGAGTTGGTTTCTCTGTATTTGGTTTTCAGAATGAGATTATATACTAAAAAATAGAAATAAGTAGTTGCACTGTTATCTAAGATATATAACCAATCAAACTGACTAATTGGAAATAATATTCAATTATATTAAAATTATACTCTAGTATAATGTCATACAGGTGTTGACACACTATTTATGTAACTGCAATATAAACAGTTATAAACATGGTGGGGAGACTATAAGTACAGGACTGTTCCTAAAAATAATGATCACTACATATTTTAGTAGTTTTAACTTCCCTTTGCCTTCCCAGTCCTTTACTGTTTTGTATCCTGACATTTCTAGAGTCCAGCCATTCTGTTTTGACATGTTTACAAATTCTTGTAATTCTTTCAGATAATATTTGTTCAAAGACATTTTAGTGGTTTCGTTTAGTTGGACATACTGGAATAAATGTTATTCGTCTTTGTTGGAGTTTTAATTTAAGATAACTGACCTCGTCTTTGGAACACAGTAGCATTCAGAATATACATATTAATATTTAAATAGTTTAAACACATGCATCAAATGAAAACACGGAGATCACAACTACTTTGATAAGAGATTAGATACAAATTAATTTTGTTGTAAAATGACTTAGTTCCAGGAAACAAAATAAGATAATACAGAATTTTTATACTGAGATCAGTTTATGTTAATTTAATAGAAATTATTTTGTAAATAACTTACAACGTGTCTCTGATAAGGATAAGAATTATAAAAAATATTCAATGTGGAGCATTTTCGATTTATTATAAACACTTGATGGTATTTTTTTAACGGCTATATCCTAATGAAAGTTTTGAAGTTAATTTCTAATTATACCTGCTGATTTCACATATTATCAGATTTTAGAGAAAATTCTAAATAACGAAGAATATTGTTTGCTGAATGGTAGTTATGGCATCAGTAGTTTGTATTTTTAGATTTTTTTGGGATTAACACCACAATTATTGGAAAGTCTCAAATTGTGAATGCTAAAATTGTCATGATGAACGCTTTATTTCTTTAATTTCTTTAATTTTATTGTGTTTGTATTGCTTTTGAAAACGAGGTACGATTTAGACACTGAAACTTTGGAGTATTTGAAATATAAATTTTCCAGAAATTGTGGTCGTACATCCAGAAATTCTAAAAATACAAACAGGAAAATATATTTTGTGTATTTATTCAGTTGAGGCACCTTCCTTCACTTCTAGTTTTCTAAACTATAAAGGATTCTGATTGGTTGATTGCCTTTGAGGTCAATGTTGGATCCGGATAGCAGGTAGATTAAATTGAATTTACGAGAGGCAAACGAAATGATTAGGAAATGTGAGTGGGAAGAATTGGTATTATTTTAGCAGTTCACAAGTGGTGCCTATGCGTGAGATCGTGGATCAGTGTGCTGAAAAAAGGTAAAAGCTCTTAGCCGACGATTTCCGTTATTAGTCTTAATGACATCTGATATCAATATGGTGGTATTCCTCAGTACAATGCAAGAAATCTCGACCAGTTTCTGTCTAAAATGGTCAAAAAATGATTTAGAAGTTAAAATAGCCTGAGCAGTTGTTTCACCAGATTTAAGGTTATTTATTGTCAGATATTATGAAAAATCAAGGAAAAGATGAAACTTTTGAGACAGAAAAACACTTAATAGCAGGAGTAATGTCAATAGCAAATGTAATAATAAGAGAAATATTAGACTAAATTCGACAACATTATATGTATATGAATAAAACGCCTACAAATCATGTTAAAAAAACAGCATGCTAAAGATTTTATTAACTCAAATTAAAAACGACATGCCTTTAATTCTAATCTAATAGATATAAATTCCAAAAATAACATGTTTTATGTAAATTTATATTAAATTTGCAAAGGTACTCCAATCTCTCTAGCTGTGTTTAATCCAGGCGACTGGACAGATTTTGACAGGGCATTTACAAGCAGGTAATAGACAATGTAATGAGTATTAGTGTGCAAAAAACTTTGAAATAAAGCAATATAAATAAACACCAGCTGTAGATACGCGGGACAAGTTATATCAGATCGCCATAAATATTAGGAATCACAATGGTCGACAAACCATCCAGGACAGGAAGTCAATTTCAGTACAGTAGCGAAAGTTGTTGTTTGAACTATAGTTGTGGCATCTTACGGTTCAGTTTTACTAAATACTGAGTTATGTTAAACATTTCAATTTTAATGTTAGATTTTATTGTAATTCCCATTGATGTCGTGGATTGATTTAGGACATGAAATTTTTAGTACTTTTAAAATAAACAGAGTTTTCTATATGATAATTGTGGCATATCCACTTTGAAATTATTATTTTTTTGGGGAATAACATCACACTTGAAGAAATGTCACTGTATATTCCAAATTTTGAAAAGCATCCAGGGTGTAAATTAAACTCAGTTCTCAATGGTTATTATAATACAATGAAATTTAAAAAAAATAAAATGGTCGCCATGGCGGTTCTATGAAAATCTATAATTTGAAATTGAAATTAAATTGTTATTGTGTATAGCCATTGAGAACGGAGTCTGAATTAGGTCGTGAAACGTATCGAAGATTTAAAATACACAGACTTTTCTTTAAGCATGAGGCTATTCTCAACAAATCACAAACATAAAAAACAGATTCTTCTCTAAAGTGTGGTAATTATTTACAAAAATCCGTAAACATAGTATAGAAAGCCTAGTGATTATGTCAAAATTTTAATTCCAATGTCATTTGCTTAACAATATTCACAGAAGATGTAATAATTTAGGGGAGTAATAATTTTATAAATAATTTTTTTATACAAATGCTGTTACATACTAGTTGTAAAATTTTTGTAAACGTTAGGGAAGGACAATAAGCAAATAATTACGGTAAATCGGATATAAACTGTGCACTTATAATTAATTGGAATATTTTTTGATTAAATCATTTATTTAAAATCCACACGATGATGGTGTCAGAGATTGGTTCGACTTCAAATAGTGGCAGTGAGAATATGCCTATAAATTCTTAGTCTCTGTGTTAAATTAAAAAACGGCTAAGAAATCCAAAATTTCACACTGTAAACATAAATAACAGTCTTGTACACGACACCCAAGTCCGTAACCCCCTTATAAATATCGAGCAATTAAAAGAAAACAAATTGCAATTTATGCTGCATCTTCTCAGTGGAACTCATGAATATAAATCATATTTATTTAATACTTGTTAATTTTTTTAATAAAACCAGACCGAGCTCGGTTCGCATCGCGTGCACATAATTCCTCATCTTATAATACCATCATCAGACCCCTCACAACAATTTATGGTAATATGTCAGCTATTTAAGCTTCTCAAATAGCAATTTATCAAGAAAGAAGATATACAATTAGCGAACTTTACGATTTGAACTAGTTCCACAGGATGTCAGATAACTTGAATTCAATTATTATTTAATTCTTGGCGTTGATTCTTATCAAGAAACTTAATTGCTACAATTGTATCAGAATTTTACATTTGAATGGGACAAATTTTACACAAATTAAAAGGGAACAGGTGGATGAAATTATATGAATTTTATTTATTTCCACATCAAAGTTTAGGCAATACAACGTTTCTTAGGAATCAGATCACAATTGACTTTCTGGAGAATGATTATGACATGTTTACTTGTACAGTTGCCCTTTTAATATTATTCTGCATTTAATAATAAACCAACAATTGTAAATCTTGTAGGTATGATTCTCATTATATCTGTTATTGGTATGTCGCTGATTTAGCAGTGTATGGGTCCTAAACAAACAAACAAAATTCTTTAAAATCATTCCAGCCGTTTAGGAGGAGTTAGAATCCGATCTTAGTGCCACCTACCGGGTTCAGTTGTGAATCTAAACCATCCAAAGATCCGACCAGACATACAAAAAAAATCATTAAAATCCATCCAGCCGTTTTGGAGGAGTTAGAACCCAATCTTAATTACACCTACCGTGTCCAATTGTGAATCTAAACCATCCAGAGACCCACCCAAACATACACAAAAAATCTTTAAAATCGTTCCAGCCGTTTAGGAGGAGTAAGAATCCGATCTTAGTGCCACCTATCGGGTCCAATTCTAAACCATCCAGGGACCCACCCAAACACACACAAAAACTTTCATCAAAATCGGTCCAGCCGTTTAGGATTCTATAACGGATAAAGGACATACGTTCTCATTTATATATAAAGAAGATTAGCTCACCATTAAGTGTTTTTACGTGACTAGTTGAGGCCTTCCAAACAAGCCTGGAAGCAGATTTATCAAGGCCAATTGCAATTGTTGGGTGTTTAGCTGTAAAATGCTTCCTTAAATTAGATGTCGTTCCTCCTTTATATGAATAAGTGTATTGTTGCACAAATTGCACTTTGTCCTCTCATTGGATAACAAGGGAAAATAATTCGAAATTTCACTTCGTGTCTGATTTTCAGTCATGCCAAGGAGATGCAATTTATATGTTACTATCAGAGATTCAACATAGAAAAACTTATTTTTCTTTAGAAGTATTCCGAGGCACTCACCTGGCAAAATATTCTATTTTGAAATCAAACCGAATTTTATAATGAATATATAATATTTACAAAAATAAAGTTACAGATTTTCCGAAAATACATACACACAACACAAACGCAGAGACTAAATCCACAAATTCCACAACCACAAATAATTCAAAATTCATCTGACATCTTTGTTCTTTTTCACTCAATCGTGTACTTTGGACTTCTTTAAGTTCGAATTCTTAAGGGATGGACGGCGCCCCATGTGACGTTGGTTGAGAAATCATTTGTCCGCCAAACAGTCTTATAAACTAATATAAAGGCTGTAACAATGCAATTTTATAATAAAACTGTAAACCAACATTTTATTGTTATCATTTCTATATTATAACACATAAATAATTATGAATTTGATTATTAATATAAAACATTTTTTTGGCCTATTTATTATAAATAAGAAATCTGTAATTACTTCAAAGAAGTTTTCTTAAAATATTGATCGATGGCACTATTCATAGTATTCATTTTGCTCGCCGTCATACGGTTCGACCGGTTCTGCGGCTAAAAATTAACTCAGCCCATGTCGAGCATGTGTATTCATCAACATCAAGGATTCGATACTTACAGAAACATTCGAGTACTCGAATAACTATACCGCTGGTGAGTTTTGTATTAGTTACTTCGGATCCACGCAAGTTACGAGTACTCGAGTTTCGAGTAGTTACTTTTCTTACACCTCTAGTGGCAATAGTTGAGACGTTGACAGATAGATCATGCACATATTGAATAGCTGGTGGGGAGAGCTTGTTTAGTTCTTTTATGCCTCCAGGAAAAGGTATAAGGGGTCTTTGAGTACCATAACTGCACGCCGGGCTATGTATTATTTTTCATTTATGCCTTAGATCACTACACATTCCATGATCAGTACGGAAGAGATTTAGACGACACCATAGAGTGCCTAGGTTACAGCTGCTACTGAACTGATGTTGACTACTTCTTGATGGGTCCCAATTTGTGACTTCCCTCTAAGAATAATATTCAGTGGCTCTCGTAAGTTTCTGTCCAATCATATACGGCGTCTAGATTACGCACGAGCTTCAATGGGAAGGTTCATTTGATGTACTTTGTCCCATTCGCGTAGCTCAGCGGGAGGAATATTTGATAGAATAGGCAGTCACGTAATAGGGGTTGACTTGTGTATCTATTTTTTGCAAGTGACAGGTTCATTACCATACTAGAGCACAATCAGTGCAGCTGAGAAAAGAGTGCTTCCTTATGCCCCCCAAGTTAACTCAGAAAGTTTCTCAGCGTAAATTGTTGCGCGTTTTCAGGCACATTTACTCAGTAAGACAGTTATTCCCAGATTAGTGGGGTTCAAGTTGTACTTGAGAATATTACCATCAAAATTGTCCAACACCTCTTTATAAGCGTGCCTATTTGACAAATGAAAAGCACACACTTCAGATATGAAAGTCTATAATTTTTGTAGTAATACTGCAGAATTTCTAAATTTGATCTAAGGTGGTCATTACATTCCTCTAAATTCTTCTTCTGGACCGCAAGTGCCATTGGGATAAAAATTAAAGTGGGACAAGCACAGAGCCCTGTGGAAGACTATCCTTGACTGTTTCTTCTTTGCTCTTCTAGCGATTTATTTCAGCAAATATTCCACAATTACTTAGCATGTTTTGTAAAAGATATAATGTTTTATCACATCAGTCAGATACAGACTTTGAAACGTTTGGAATTTTTGAATGAGGGTACGAATTTTGATAGAAACTCTTAAGATTTCATTAAATTTGCTTTTAAATTAAACAAACAAAACCATATCTTAATGATAATGGTCGTCATATTTTACATTTTCAAGCCTTTCAGTATGTTTAAAAGGACAGCTCAATAATCTAAAGTTGCATCAATCCCTTTAACACGCATTTTTTTCTCAAAGGAAAAAAATCGAAATAACCATATTAAAATTGTTTCATTTTTATGTAAGCGTTATAATATCCTCCACGCTCCTTTTGTCGGCAAAAGTAAGGAAACACTGAACCTTCCGGACCCTAAGCTTGCCTACGTATTACTAGAACGCCCTCTTATTAATTAAAAATTACAACTTAAATTTATTAGTATGTTACTTTAATTAATAATTCATAAAATAAAAATATATGAAGCAACATCATTTTAGTTGTTTTCATTTCATATTAATTTTTAATTTTAAATACTGTCGGTATTGGCTCTTCGGAACTTAATACTAACCCATCAGAGCTCTATATTCAACATCAAAATCAAAACCAACTTATGGTGTTATTCTTCCTTTTTAAAAATCATTTTCAAAATTTCCTAAAAATTAAATAGTTTTCTTCAATCTTTGGTTGGATGTTTTTGCACATTTGTCAATAACGCCATTCCTTATCCAATGAGCCGTTAATCCTATTTTTACTATATCATTATAAACTTGAGAACTAGCTATTAAATATCTTGTTAACTTTGCTTACTAAATTGGCTTATAAAAAAATAGTAAAGAACCTTATGATACTATACCAATATACTACCAGGTAAGTATTTATTATCTCATTCAAACAAAATAACATCTCAGAAAATAAATCAGCCTCATACATAATTCATTGTTGTAACATATTCCAGCTGGCACAAGCTACGAGGTCTCTGCGGTACAAACAATTGGCCTCCGTATCAATTATGTATGAAACATCGTTGTTTAGATTCGAAACAAAAATGATTGCCGAATATAACAGATACTCTGATAAATAAATATGGGTTTTTTACAGACGATGTGCTGTCAAGAAGTTTGCAAAGACTGATGGGATGTAGTTTGTCAGCCAATTGTTTATTAGTCCATTTGCCAAAATTGAATCGCTATAAAATGTAATCCATCACACTGATAGGATACGAAATACGGCATACAATAAAATAATTAATGGTATGGTGATGGATATCGGGTTATCAGATGACTGAACCGTGTAATAAGTAAAAATTACGCGTGTAACTACATGCAATAAATTATTTACAAGGTAATAAGTTAATTATTTAATTCTGATCAAAATAGGTCTGATAACTGTGTGAATTTTGACTACCCAAATTATCTGAACGATAAGTAACTCTTCATAGATAACCTTTTTGGTATAATACTCGAGTTTTCTTTTTCATGTTTTGGTGTCAGTTTATCGAAACAAGAATGATGTAACGAAATTTACCTAAGCCGGCCCTGGTTTCATTCCAGTACGACATCAGTCGCTGTTAGGACAAAAAAAAATAATCTCGAAATAGCTCGGCAACTGTAGAATTGCTAATGGGTTGTACGAGAGGATTCGATGGAGGTTTTAAAAGACGTGTCCCATCATCGTGGCAGTTAGTGCGGCGAAGAGCTTATGTTGTATTATATTTCTGATTATCGAATCAGCTGTTGTGTATATTTCATGTACATAAAACTTTCTTTAACTGCTTCAGGCAGGGAGTGCTGATTTGTGTTTACCAGACATATTTTATTAAGCCCTATGTTCTTATTTGTAGTAATATATTGAACAACTAATGATGCGTTCACAGGCCGCTCAGATCAGGGTCAGCCATTTCTGGTAATATTGGACAACTAATGATCCGTTCGCAGCGGGGATGAAGCTACTTTGCACCAACTCTGATTTGTATTCTTCTGGCTTACTCTGGGTTTTAAAATTAGTTATTGAGGAGTGAGATAGTGGGAAATTCCAGTCATTGCGTTCTGATGGTCTTCCGATCTGGATAGACTACCACCAAGATCTTAGGGTTTAATCTACCAGTTAACGTAGGAAATTTTAGGGCAATTTATAATAAAACATTTAACGACTTCTAAATGTTATGTCACTAAAAATTCTTTGATGGATAATGAGATGTATACAACTTTTGTCGTTTTCAAAATTTTAGTTTTTAATTCCATGAAAAATGCGTTCTGCCGGATCGTGTGAACGCAGCCTTAAAAGCATAAAATCATAATGGCGGATAGTCAGGCTGATAGGGTTAGCTGTAAAACGGGGTTCATAGAACTTGAGCTCATACTTTATACGTGGATTCTCCTGTCTAGGTAATCCCTTGATGGACATTGTGCAGTTTATTTTACCAAAAACCCCTAAGAAGATTATGGATATATCTATAGACACCGAATTTATGCAAATAATTTATTTTTTTTTAAATTGAAAATGTTAATATTTTTAACCACTAAATAAATTTTGATTAGATTATCTGATTATTATTGTTTTTATTAAAAAAAATGAAGTATAAAGTTATTTATGTCTACATTCCTAGTTAATACCTAAAACTTTAATTTATAATACACTAATAAATAACAAATGTTTATAAACTTTCCAATTATTTATAATTCTTTGGAACTTTTTTCAATGCCTTAGTTTTAGTTTAATAGTATTTTTTGCCGTACCTTAATATTGATAAGTTCTTAAATCTAAAATTCAAGAAATGTATGAAAATTCAAATTTTTGCGGCCAACTTCAACAATTTTGATATAAAATATTATTAAGCAAAATAAAAAAAAAGCTTTGAGTAATAAGATTATCCTTTAAATTGTGGGACTCAATAATTTGAGTATTCATTTTTATAACATAAAGAAAAATTGCATCAAAGAATTAAATATAAGTCTGTCATAAACAAAATTTTTATTTAATTTTTTTTAAATAAATAAATGCATACCTACATTCCTGAATGCCGTATTTAGAGAAAAATCGCATTACCTACAATCCGTAAATTCATTGACATTAGTTTAAAAAAAAAATTGTAAATTTAATTTATAATTAAATTATCTACTATTAGATTATTATTTTATTATATAATGTATGATGTCCAGAGTCAATTATAAAATAATGTTTACATCCAAATTTATGTAGTATGCAGTACTAATAAAAATTTTGTTAATTCTTTTACATATCTGAGGTACGACAAAAAATAAATCGTTATAAACTAAAATTGAAAATGTTTAAAAATTTCTAAAACATAGACATTCATCAATATATCAATATATTTTAAATTAATTTATTTTATAAATTAAGAAGATAAATCTTATGCATAAAAAATTATTGAGGAATTCTGGTTTAATAAATGTTTACTGAACATTTGTAGAAAATCGTTATTTTTAAATACATCTCAAAAATGCATATCACATTCAATGAAAAACTAAAATTGCGTTGTGTCAGTGTTCAGATAGAATTCAGTTATATAACAATTTCCCGCTAATTTAAATTTACTTATGTGCCCTGTGTGTACTGAGAGGGTTGAAAGCTTCTACATCTCATATTTTTCAATTAATCCATGATTCATATTAATATTAAATTTGTGATCAAATGAATATTGCAGTTTTAGTGTTTGTTATATCATTGTAACCTTAAAATTAAGATCTTAAGTACAATGTTAGATTAGGTTGGTGAGTGTTTCTCTAGACGGCGTTTTTAACACAGCGGTATTCTTGTAAAAAGGGAAAATACTGATAATACGAGATCCGGTTGCAAAATTACTACTACAAATTTTTACATATGTTTATGGATAGGAGAATATATATCTACCGGGGTGCCTATCAAAAGGTGGCCGCTAGTATTTTTAATTAAAATGAAATTAATTTAACTTTAGGAAAAAATATCTCTTGTTTTTTAAATAAAATATACAGCTAAACATGTACAAACAGGTAACTAACTTAGTGAATCAATAAATAATGTAATAAAAACTAGTATCTTTAAACGATATACAACTTTTCCGAGAATTACTACTTTGAGGACTGCAATAAAAACTATAAACGCATGATTACCTAAATGCAGTCTACAATGATATATCCTTCAATTAAATATACTCTTTCCTTTATGAAAATGTTTGCTGTTAATTAAGGAAATAAGATCTCACTAAGACAGGCAATATTTCATAACAGACTTGGGTGAAATTACGTTTATTTTATTTAATTTAGCTGCTCTTTGAGAAATATTTTCATTGTATTAATTAGTTTGAGAGATGGTTTCAGTTCCGATCTTCACAAAGGCTTCAAAGGTTAGGAGCAACTTCAGAATACAAGGCGCGGGAAGGAATTGTGCATTTCGTGAGATTCTAGCAGATGGACATTCTAGAAGAATATTATTCTACTGTAGGCTATTTCGAGTCCAATTAATTTTAGGAAAGGTAGTTTTGCTGGAAGCTGCTACGGTTGCCTAGAAAGTTTTCTGTGTATTTGTTTTAGGTGTTGAATTTCCCTACGTAGGCAATTGTGTAAATTGCAATTGTCTAGAGCTACGCCGAAAACCTGCGTTTTCATTGAAAGGACATAACTGTCTATTATTTTTTAATATGTAACTGAAAGTTTTAGAGTAGAGTAGGTGCAAAACTGTTTTAGAATCCACCTCCTTGTGGTCAGCTTAGGCGATACCCTTTTTATGTCTGATAGGAACTTTCTATTCTATAATCTATAAGTTATGAACCTAATAGAACAGTTTTAATTAAGAACAAATTTAAAATCATTATTACTGACAGGTATGTCAATTTTTGAAATATCAAAACAAAACTCTAGTAAGCAGGATATTAAGTCAAGGTATTATAACCAAAACAGATAATATATCAACAAAGTAATTAACGATGAAGCCAATTGCAGATTCAGAAAAATAATTAAATATATGAAAGTAGTGTAGTTTAGTGAAAATAAATTCTCAATATACTCCCTAAAAATCTATTACTTTGTTAAAGAGTGCCTATTAACATGTGATGATTGAAAAAAAAAAACTTCAAAAATAGTTAGATACAATCGTACAAAAATTGAAATCGGGATGCCAATTTACCACCCCGAGCAAAATCCAATAGAAAAAATGGTAAAGTGCTGGATTGTTTCATTATATTTAAAATAGATGAGGCGATGCAGTTCCTGTTAGAGAAAAAAATATCTTTTTAATAATTTTATCTAATTTATAAGCCATACTGTCGTAACTTAGAAGACATGTTTGAAGCAGGGATATGTTTTAGAAGAAGAAATTGTAGATACCATCATTCCTGTTCCTGAATTGGAAACTGAGACCGAAATGACATAAATGAATCATCATATGAGTATGACGTTAGAATTATATGAAGCGACTGAACAAACCGACTGCAAACTGGACAAACACTTCTAACTCCCAAGTCGAAATACAGAATGAAATATATCTTCTGGTTTAGGATATTCTTACTGTTTTATAATATAGTTTACAATACGAATTAGTTCATCACGATATAGTATAATAATTATCTATTTTTGTTAAAATTTAATATGTTTATGATTTGAAACGTACAGATAAACAAACCTATCAATAGAGCAAAACATATCTCGAGTTGTGCCCAGCCCATTTTAGTACCCAACCTCAAAACAAGTGCAACAGCTATCTGTGCAGTAATCTATTGACAGTTCTCTTCAGCTGTCATCAAATGGACTTTAAATCGTGATATGTATTAACATTGCACATTTCTATGAAAAATGTAATGAAGAAAGTAAAAAAGCACATATAATTATATAGATAAGGGAGAATGCTGACCAATCTTATTTTGGCTTTAGTCAAAAGGAAAAGGATTGGAAAACTATTCTAGTAAAACTAAAAATATCTGGCTAACTAACAATTGTAGCAAATACCGGATGCTCCTTTGTGTTAGTCCATCCCATAGCCTTCGTGCCCCTAGTGCTGGGGTACGTGTAGTAGGCACACATTAAGGCCCTAGGGCCACAGCACCAACCGCTTTCTGACGACGGCCCCAGCGCATTTGTGTTTTCCTGGGCCGACCAAAACAAAAACCTCCACGCGAGCTCGTGTCGGGATACCAGGTCGCGAACGACTGATTTTGAGATTCGAGAGATGTTGGAGTGGCCGAGAAGAGGGAGAAAGCAGAAACGGGACAGAGAATCGGGGGATGCTGGCCGTGTGATGCTGATCTCCGAGTCTCCGGGGTAGTTGCACGGCAAGAGAGAGAAAGCGAGATGGCAAGTTTTGCCGACCGTCGCCACGCCGCTGACAGATCAATAACTCTGGGCAGGGGTGGATTACGGGAAAAATGTGCCACGATCATCATACCGTTATGTCATGTGGCAAAGTGGGTCATGTGACGATGTGAGAATTTGTATTTTGACGTTACAAATTATTCAGAAAGATTGTAACAAGTTTACTTGTTTGCTTCGTTAGTACGGCATTATGAATGATGCAATCCGTGGTGAAGCAATGATTTTTCGTTTTATTACAGGGTTGGTTGTTTATAACCTGTTTAGGGATATATTTAGTTATACCGCAAGATTGCGGATGCTAATATTTGGGGATGGTATGTAAATTTACCAAATGGATTTACTTACATGTATATAAACTGGTTTGATATTGAAGCTTACCTGAAAATTAAAAAAAAATAGTAAAATTGTTCTAAATATGTTTTAAAGAATGATTGATATTTAACTAATATATTAAACGACTGCATTTTCACTGATTCCAAATTGTTTACCCTGTTTTGTGTTATGAGATATAAGGTATATGAACGACACGAAATAGTGGTAATGTTCAAGTTTCAAAATGATACCGACATATATATATATATATATATATATATATATATAATATCATCATCATTTGCAGCTATATTCAACCAATTTTTCATGGTGTAGCCTCTCTGAAGAATTGAAAGAGTGCAGAGGAACTTGAAGAGCTGTGGAAATGGAGAACTTAAGGTCTTGAGAACAGAGGAAGAAGAAGAAGAGCTTAAGGTCTGTGTGAAGGACTGTATTGAAGAGAATTGAAGGTAGGTGGGCAAATGGTCGGTTTTACTAACTGAAATGAAGAAGAAGAAGAAGTGTAGGACTGAAGAATTGAAGAACTGGCTCGAAGGATTGAGAAGACGAACATAATTTTGGCAGTTTTTATCGGAAATTCAAGGCTAGAGGTTGAGGAATTGGCCTTTGTTTAACTAGACTCGTAACGGAATGTATTAATGAAGCGAAAGCTGAAGAGCTAATCGGAGACACTTAAGGTCTTGAGGGAACAGATAAAGAGCTTAAGGTCTTTTGTAAGAAGAATTGTCTCGAAGGATTGAGAAGACGAGGAATATTCTTAGAATTTTACAGGGGATATGAGGCATACCTTACCACGCTGCCTCAGTGCGGGTTGGTAAGGGGCGTATATATATATATAAAGAAAATCAAATAAAGTCTGACACCTACACAGCAATATGTTGTGCTAACCTCTTTGAAAGAATATAAGAGAAATGAAAAAATGGAAGAACAGTTAGTATTCAGTCCAGACAGATAAGTAATCGGTCACATCTATACAGTATGAGCACTGACTCAGAGAAGCAAGAAAATAAATGTGTCCAGCAATTGTCAGTTTAAAAGCTGACTTTGGTGCTGCTTAAAGAAAGGAAATTTGTAGAATACTAGTTAGAACTGAAAATACAAGAAACGAAAATACTAAAAAGTCAGTCAGAGCTTCTCTATGACAACTAAGGTGAAATGAGTAATATGGTAAGTAGTACCAACCAGAAACCAATAAAAATGAATAACGACATCTTTTGGTGAAAAGTATTTTTATAAAATCAGTCATTTCTCATCATTTGCTACAGAATAAAGAGCTTAGGTGTCTAAACAAACATAAGATGCATTGAAATTGGCATTTGAAGGTATTACTTCAATTGTATAATTGTATAAATCTTTGTGACATTCAAATAGTTTGACACTCACAGCACTGAAATTTTTATGAAAAAAATCTTTAAGGATATCTTACACCACAAAACCAACCAAAACTTTTTATGGCATTAAAAAACGTTTTTTGTTCGTTGACAGTTGACATCTCTTGTTTTTGATGGTGTGAAAATATATATATATATATATATATATATATATATATATATATATATATATATTACTATGCTAAATGCAACGAGACGAAAGAAACTCGAATCCAAAAATTAAGTAGTAAGGCCCAGACCCTTCTAGTGTCTTCATCAATTTTCTATGAAATACCTTTTGATGGGTTAAAATTTTCGGTAGGTCACACAGGTATTTAAGTATAATCTTAAAATAGCAATAAATAGCCATCTTCGCATATAATTTAAAGAAGATTCTATAACTTTCTCAAAATATTGGAAACATCTTACTAAATATTAACTTTATTAACTTAATTTTCTGAGAACATTTACCATAGTACCTAATTTTTTAAAAAAGCAGATATTTTGACGTGAGAATTGAAAATTAGGGTTATTTTTCGATATTAAGTCAAAATAAAGCGAAAAAAAATATTATAAACAAAAAATAATACAGTGTGTTTGTGACATAAAAAGGTAAGGTTTCACCAAATTTCGTGAAAAAAACATTTTTTTTGGAAAAGATAAAAATGAAAAACCAAAATACTGATACGTCAGTGATATAAACACATTCTGGGCACATTTTAGCTGTGGAAATTTATTAAGGGTGCTAATCCGACATAGACAATTGTAGGAGGTGAAACTGAATATATAACTGCCAAAAAACTTTGAGCGACTAAGAAAAATTACGAGTGTTTTTGTAAAGAGGGTAGGTAAGTAGTCAAATACTAATACAAAATTCCTATGACACTAATGTCGATAATATTGACAAAGCATTTTTCTCCACATACAAAAAATAATTTATTAATTGAGCCTGGATCGTAAAAGTTGTGACCGTCGTTAAAGTAATACTATATTAATGAATTCAGTCAATTAAGGGCACGGATACACTTGCACGGGATTGTGAAGACTATTTTAGGTTAATTAAGAACATCAAAAAGGTACGCCCATGAATTCTTGACCGTTTCCATCCCCGAAACGTTGCGTTTTCATTTGTGACGTATACAAATATGATGGGACAGCAGAACGCACAGTGAGATAAACTTTGAAAGGGTGGAAAATTTAATTTAGCGGGATTGTTTGAAATATATGCTAAAATTGGTGCAAAATAAGCGTCTATTGCTGTTCATGTTTTTCAATGCAATATTCGTTTACCGGTAAAGAGCTGCTTTTGGATGCTACTAATTCAGTATAAAAATATGACAATTAAATTGTACCAACTTTTTCTTACTCTCATCATCAGTATGATTTTTATAGGGCGAATTATGTTATTTGAAAGCCGTAAGGAGGGATCTCTCATTCTAGATTATAGCGTATCGTATGAAATTAGCCTAAAAATGGATTAAAAAGAAACAAAAGACATGTGTAGTAGATTTTTAGAACAGATAAAACAATAAAAAATATATATAACCGACTAAACTCTAAAATCTTTCATTGCGTACTTATGTACTACTTTATCAAACTTGATTGTTGCTTGGCACCGACATCAAAAATATACTAGATTGGTAGGTAATTAATTTGTACAGAATGGGCACCTTTTAATATTTACATCTTTTATTTCCTGGGTAGGTATCTAACAACATTGAACGTGTTATTTATTTGCTAGAGTTGTATTTTGTTATAATTATTTTTAGCTTTTTAGTTATAGGTGGAAATCGATTATATATTTTTTAAATGTTTTATTTTCAACTTTTTAGTTTTTTTGAACTCAGGTAGTTTTCATTCTTTATTTTTTATTTTTAATGTATAACCTTAATGGACAGAACCAGGTAACATCGAAAGCCTCAACATTACACAATCATACATTTTCATTTAAATCGACAAGTTATTTTTTATGAACGAAATATACTAGTACCCGTTGACTTAAAATATATTTGTTAGCTGTCTTCTGTAAACTATAGGACGGAGTAGAATTCATCCCATATTTACTGAGTCAAATCCGTCCTATATTTCAACTATAGTATATAACTCCTTCTGGGCTACCCCATAAATTATTTAATTTTTAACATTTTATATTATCGCCCTGTGTAACATTAATTCCTCTCCACACTTTATGCAACTTCTTATGGGCTATAAAAGAAATAATTTTTTAATCACACTGTATAAATATAATTCAAGTCCAGCATATATTTCAACCATCCTGTATATGATTTGCTTATGTCCACATAATATAACAATTTTTTAATCACCCTATATAATTTTAATTTCACACTTTTTCCACCATTTTTATACCACCAAACGTCCAGTCCACCCTATATTCCAACATCCTGTATATACGGCTGCCTACGGACCACTATCATTCTAGTCCGTCCTATATTTCAATCTTTATAGAAATGCAACTCCTTCTATCACTTTACTTTGTGATTTTGTTTGCTATAACTAAACACCCTGTCTATAAACGCACTAAATAACAGTTTAAAGTTTGACATGTATTGTGACTGAATTTTCTATTAGGCCGGGAGAATGTGACAACCAAAAGTCTTCGCAAAATGGAAAAATTTGCATTTAAATTTAAAATTTAAAAATTAAATAAAGGTATTTGCCTGGTATACAAACAAAACGAGCTTGGTACTCATTTATTTAAGGAGCCGAAAATACTATGCTTTATTACCCATATGCTTGAGATGTGCATAGAAAAGTTTCATATTCGCAATTAAAACTTCTAGTGCCTAAAATTACAGCACTATTACGTTGGAATTAAAATATTTATGAGGAAATGTCCGTTATGTCATTTCGATGAAATTTTTGATGAGTTTTGGAATTTTCGGTGATTTTCTGCAAAGTTGCACGTCGCAGAAAAGTATATGAGATCACCTAGGGATCTTCCTTAATAGATTAAACGTTAAAAAACTATACACATCCATAAGGAGTTTTCGAAAAATCGACTAATATGTTAGGAATATTGGTCGATTTACATGCACGCATGTGTTCATTCATAAATTTCTTCACTTTACCAATAGAATTCTTTTCCAAAATTTGAAGTTTCATCAATCCGGATATATACCTACTCTATTAAACAAGACCATATTCATTCAAAACGGTGCACCACAGGAGAAGAAATCAGGTAACATACATACAAAAAAAAAAACGCGACGAATTGATAACCTCCTCCTTTTTGGCAGTCGGTTAAAAATATAAATGAATGGGCTAGAAGAAGTGGAGAAGTGGACAATTGTTTATTTCGGACATATAAAAAAAGGAACAGAAGCAGAAAATAAGATCTTTAAGTTAGGTAGGACATTAAAAGTTAAAAATATATTACGCCTCTGCGTTTTAAAGATCAATGTGCCCTTCCCGTTCCGACATATAAATACATAAGAATGTGGATCCAATAGGCACAAGAGATAATAGCAAGAGTGAGGAATACAAGCCTGTGACCAGTTACGGAGCAAAGAAGACTGATGAATCCTAAAAGTACGTAGTATAATTGCTTTTAGAGGTATAGCTAACTTCAGAATTTGAACTGTATCATTTCTACTTTTCGAATCGAAGGGTGATTAACTGCACGACTTTGAACTTGAGGTCTTTAGTGTCGTTTTGAAATTCCAGAAGTCGCTGACTATGTGTCGCAAATACACAAGTAACTTATCGATATGTACTGGGATAAACTGCTTATAAAAAATAATTGCATTAAGAGATTCAATCGAGATATTCACAACATATCGAGATGGCGCTCTGTGATGATACTTGCTGCTTGTTTGTTACTTTGTACTTGCTGTGTTTATGACGTTGAAAAATGTTTAGGTTGAAGTTACATTTATACGTAGATTACAGTACATAGATAGTCCAAACGTTTCAAGGTTTAAATTAGGCACTGTTTTCAATGGTAAAAAAACAAGAAAATTAATAATTAAAAGAATTCGTATTGACAAATGGGGTAAATCACAATTTCAAGTGGCGCTCCTAGGTACGACTTTGTCTTATAAATGCATTTAAAAGATTCCTTGCGAATGTAACAAATTTTATATTGGAGAAACCTCCAGACCTATAAATGTTCGAATAAGTGAACACAAAAATTACATAAAGAAATGAGAAGTCAAAAATTTGTGAAGATTTTATTAAATGAAAGCGATAGTATAGCTGGTACTTCTATAGAAGTCAACCATTCCTGGTTACCAATAATCAACGATGACATTAATAATGGTAATATCCTTTTGAACAACCCTATATCGGGATAGATCACAAGGTTTCTTCTTCCTGACTTTTATGAGATCTCGGATCATCAGAATTTCTTTGGTCTCATTATTTGCGAATGCACTGTTATAACAAAGTACCTAGAAGCGCCACATGAAAGTCTCTTTCAAATTCTTCCAATTTAAAGGAAGCTTTGTTATTTCATATGATCTTTACAATTTTTAAGGTACCCTGTATATATCAAATTTGCAATAAATTCCCTTAGTTACAACAGTTTGATTGTCAAACATTAATGTCAAATTGTCAATACGAATCCTTTTAGTTTTTAATTTTCTTGTTCTTTTGTGTTAAGTAAATTATTTGGACAATTTGAAATATACACACTCTCAAGTTTATGTGGTGTTATCCCCAAAAACTTTATCTCTCCAATACCTTCGCTTAAGGTGTAGCCAATCAAAATTGGAAGAGACAATAACAAGCAAGAAAAATTGCTCTAATTGGATATTGCTTACATCAACACAATAGTTTTTTAAAACTTATTTGGGTTTAAATAAAATGAAAGGTTAGTAATTAATCGCAGCTACAAATAACGTTACATATGTCAGGTATGAGTAATTTACAGAAATCTTTAAAATGCGCTAAAGAATGAGATAATAGATGCAAAGATGATAGTTAAACACTGCTTATAGTGTTGACAAGATTACAACTAATTCTGTTTTTACCAATAACTCAGAAATATATTTAATTATAAGAATAATGGCATAAGTAGAAGCTACAGTGTAACTATATGTGATATTGGAGATCCACTGACGTACAAACTGAGAAAAAAGAACTACTAAAAAGTAAAAACAGTGCTTTCAATCATATCTTTCATATATGTAAAAACTGAGGACATTTAAACATCACATCTTACAAAGCGGTACAGAAATTATATAACTACGAACTAAAATGTAACGGACGCAAACTAATAAACTTGTTGATCAATTCAGCACCGCAGTCTCAAATTCTTTAGCCTAGTTCTGGGAATAGTTGGCAGCACAGTGGAGCTGTCAAGAGCAATTCACGATGTTTCGGTCCTCCCACGTCCTCAACTAATAGAACTACGAGTCATTAGCAAAAGACCTTCTCGAAGTTATTTTTTATTTTGGATGACTCGTATAATATGAAAAGGATTTACCCTCAAATGCTGGGGTTCGCAAAGAGGAAGTGGAGATTCGAACAGCAGACCAGGCGTGGGATGAGGACAGAACCGGACTCGAAAGGAATTTATAATAAATGTAATGTGACAATGGAAAAGCTGATTTATTTTGCCTAATGTATTCATTGAATAATATGAAAAGTTACAAACAAATGCTAATGATGTTAACTGACAACGAATTTCCTTGAAGAACACAAATATATATATATATATATATATATATATATATAAATATAACTTGGAAACGGCGTTACACACAGAACGACTCCCGATTTGGGGCTTCTGTGAGTGTCGATAAACATTACTCGATAAAATATTATATATATATCTAGTATCGTTTGGTTGCACAACTAGAACTGAGTTATGTATTCTCTTTTTTAGCATAAACTTACTCATTGTTTTTAGGTTGCAGTCCCCAAAACAGTCCGTTCTGTAGGACTAATCATCGCGTCGCGACCTGACAACTTCCCATGGACATGGAACCAGTCATATTAGATGAACTCCGTGGGCTGTCTGACCCATTGGTAACGGTAACTACCTTTTGATGTTGCCTCCTGAGGTTCGATCTTCTAGTAGGAATCCCTTATGGTGATGCCCTTTAACGAGATGAATGCCGGCATGATGAACTCCTCGCACTTGTTCGTAAACCACTTCCCTTCAATTTATTGTTCAGTTTGGGCTGTTGTAACGCGTCCAGTAATACTATATATTGCAGCTGCGAATGTAGATTCATGTACCGTGTTGATAAAAGAGAGCTAATTCGAGATGTGTTCGCTTTCTAGATGTATGATTAATATCGAATATTCTATGTTCAAAAATTGTCGCTCCACTCCAAGACGTCTAAAATTTAGGAAATGGTATCATAATTAATGGCTCTATCACTGTTGGTTTATCGTCGAAATTATTTGCCTCTCTTACTGGGAACAGATCTGGCCAATGCAAGTTCCTCATCTAGAAACCGCAATCCAATGTACCTTGGACATATCGTAACATCTGCTCGTACTATCTAAGGCTGTGTAAACCTAGTCACGTTTTTTCGAGTTCCCATATAGTAGGCCACACCAGCAAGTTTTTCAGGCGCCTGAAATGCAGCGCTACCCTGGCCACACATGCTGGTTACAGTCATGCGTGTGCCTTCTTTGTGGAAACAGCTATCCAGAAATCCCTCTTCAACACCCGATTTTTAAATTTATATGCCTAATGTCATAAAAGCACGAACATTTTTGCACCTCGAACCTCTATTATAATCATTTCACTTTCGAGCGTTATGGCGAAATAGAAGACTAGAAATTAATGCCGCGTTCTTTTCCGCCAGTGTGGCCACTCTAGACTTCGTGAAAGAACGCAGAAAAATGAAACCCATCGTATCCTTCGGCTAACCTTAAAGACGCACCCAACATCGATCCTTTGAGCGGGAATTCACGCCGCGTCTGATCTATCCGATTAGCAAAAATAAAGTTTTTATGGGTTTTTTCCTGCCGAATTGCGGCGTGAATCCCTCACATGTGGCTCTAGCCTTAGGCTGCATTCACCTAACCACGGTGCTACTTCTATTTTCGCCTCACTCTGTACAATACTTAACTCGCCAGTGACGGTTTGCAACTGGAAGTCGGTTAGCAAATGCCTGGATCTCATATAGGTTCAAAACATTGGGTTTAGCAAGTTATACGGCAGCAAAAGTGTTGAGTAATTGTACCCTAGATAACTATACTGCCGCTGTCTTCCCATAATCTACAATTATTTACTATCCTAAGAACAAGTAGATGCTTAGCACTGAATTAGCTCTCTCTCTGGGTGATTAGCGTGGGGACTGCCTACCTTTGCAGTCTCTTTTATAGACGCCTATACCTCGATAGCGGAAACATTATCCTCTGTTGGCTTTGCTGTCCCAGCTACTGTTGTCGCAGGCTAACTCTGCAGGTCACCTCAAAGTGGCCTCTATGTCCGCATGTGATACCTTCTTGAGGAAGCAACAAATGATTCGATAGAGTAAGACTGAAAGACAACACTGACGTAGCAAAAAAATACCAAAAACCTGAACCCTATTAGTCAAATATCGGAGAATGATTGAATAAAAGAAGATATCAAAATTCAACCAGAATTAGAGAGGCAGTTCCCCACTTTACAATATAGTAATGAACGAAATCGTAATCCAAGTCAAAACAGCAGACAAATTAAAGTAGTATTTTGTCTGTTCATTGGGTTTTCTCTCCTCCAAATTTTTTCCTGTAACAGATAAGTATTTAAAAATTGTATATGTAGAATAAAGTGCAGTAAGGCAATTTCGTAAAATTGCCCGGATTACTGGCTGTCTGTACAGAGATTCTTCCTCACAGTTATTCTGATCAGAATAATTATTCTGATTATTTTTAAATACTTATCTGTTACAGGAAAAAATTTGGAGGAGAGAAAACCCAATGAACAGAGAAAATAATTCAAAACCTCCTCAACAATCTTTTCGAAATTAAAGTAGTCACACTGGTATTTACATTCAACCAAATGGCTAAAACTGTATACATGGTGAATCAATCGCATGCAAACCGGAACAGATTTGATGAAATGAAAGATCAAGAAAACAATACAAACAGCATGACACTTGCTAAAGAAACGAGAGATGGCAATAAAATAAAAACTGGTGTTCGAACGGCAGAGATGAAAATACTAAGAAAAACAGATACACTTTAAGAAACAGGAACGAGAAATATAATAAGATTGGTATATGTAAGAAGAGCTTAAAACGAACATGTGAAATGATATACTAGTTAGCAAGGGCAGGGACGGAAAACCAACAACGCAAGAAAAATTCATAAGAAAACTAAACAGGAAATAACAGTCCGAAGGCGTAAACTTAGAAGAAGAAAAAATACATGTTGCCATCAACAGATCATAATTTACATTATGGTGCACTCAATTTGCTATTATTATTTATTGTAAAATATCAGTTTTTTGTCTAGTAATTGGTATATAAATTCAAAATGATTGTAAAGCAATAGGAATTATTGTCGTCCCACTAGATAACCAAAAATGTTGGGCTAAAAACGACCTAATTTTTTTAAAAATTAGTGTCAATTAAGCAGAACCCACATAAGCGTATAAATAAATAATTCAACGGCACGAAATGCTTTATTACTTTTTATCTGGTCGTCCTTCATCTGTTAAGAAATCTCTCGCGAGAATTAGTGACGGCTAATTGTTGTCTCTAGTTCGCTAATCTTTGTTTTCCTTATGGTCTTGTCGTGAGAGAAGTTCACGGACCAATATAAATAACAATGTGAGTGGGATAGAAAATTAGATAACTGTAACTCCGAGTTACCTTGAGAACACCGAAAATATCGCAATTTCCGCAAAATGTTCCAATTTTTCAAATGTTTGCCAAACAGAGACACGAACTTGGCATTGGTTTGTGTCAAAGGAGATAATTGATGGATGTTACATAGTCCGGTATAAAGGGAAATTACAAACTGATGCATGTTCACATTATTTTCAGAAAGTGAATTCTAGATTGGGATGGTATTTGACGGGTTTACCTATATAATATCGTTTTGAATATTATGGATAGTATATCGAACTTTGAGAATCTTCAAAATTGCGAGAAATTGATGAACAGAACAGATAAGAAAAAATATAGTCAGTTACATTTCCTTCTGTAGTTTTTACCTAAAGTAGAACATTAACGAATACCTGAAAATCATTGAAATATCAGGCAGCTTGTGATAAATAATAATCGACCATATAAATTATAGTTTATTATATATAGCTAATTCATTAAGGATTGTCACTTTGTTCAACAAATTGAACTTAAACCAAGTAATCTCAATAGGCTCAAATTTTCTATACACTCTACAGATTTCTTGAGAGATAATGAAAGAAAAACCATTACAAACACGAAGTAAGCTGATCTGATTTTATAAACTAAATTAAAATAAAAGAACTTTCTCTGCAAAAGTAAAAATATAATCAAAGCGTCAGGCAGGGGCACTTGTTTAATTCATATTTAGAAACAATTTTTAACAAACCCTTAAATGTGTTGAAGATCCACGGGGTCATACATCAGATATAAAGGCATATTATAGCACGCTAATAACATATATTATCATATCATACATCAGATATAAAGGCATATTATAGCACGCTAATAACATATTTGGGTACAGGACTGCAATGCCTTATATAATAATTAAACAGGATACTCACAGAGTTCAACAAAAACATAAGCAAACATAATAATAAATATTTCTAGGTTCCAAGACAATCTCATTCCCATTATATCCAGTGCTCGAATGAGGCCTGTGTTCCTGGATCTATAATAACTTTTATTAAGAAGAAGAAGAATGCAAAATTGTAGAGTAAAAAATTACATTCAGTCAGTTAAAGGGACTTCTATGTAACCCTGACCTTAATCTATAGCCTAGAATTAGCCTACTGAAGTGGTCTGTCCTGTCCTCCTGTATGGGAGTGAGACTTGGATAGTGACAACCTTAACAACCAATCGACTTGCCGTTGAAAACGAAAAATTCTCCAAACCACTAACTAATAGAAGCGTCCTATAGCTATTAAAGGACAGAGAAAAACTCGACGCAGCAACGACAGTGTCTAAAATATTCCATATGGGCTACAATCTTAGAAATGAAAACACTATTTGTGACAGTAGGCCATACAAGAAAAATAGAAAGCAAAAATGGTATGGGAAGGGAAAAAATGTCATGGTTGAATAATATTCGACATTGGGTACGGCTCCGAGAAAATAACGTTCAATAACTGAAGATTGTATTATAGATAATGCTTCAGTTTTTTTTTACTGTTTTGAGGAATACTCTTGTCAGCAAGATAGTCGTTTGCCAATTATGACTTTGTTAAGACTTACTGCCTGGTTACGCAATAACAATTGCTGAACTGACAGTAGAACGTGTGGAACATAGTAAATGATCTGCATGTGTTTCCTACGTTGTGTTAAAAATTTCTTCCAAAAATGTGTTATCCAATTAAAGTATTAAATAGAGGCATTTATACATTCTAACTCATTTTTACCTATTTTATGATGCTGATACTTTATATAGGATTTAATCTAATGTCTAAAAATATATTTATTGCTAAATATTGTATGGGCTGACAAATTAGTAATTCTCTATAAGTACAATAGACAAGATACCATGATGCCAAATACCATCACAGCGAATTACGAATTAAGTAAATAAGAAGACATAAATTCAGAATAAAGGATAAACTGGAAATTTTGCAAAAAAGATTGTAGTAAATGGTTACAGATTACGGTCACTCTTCGACAATTTCACGGACTTGTCATGATTAAGATTGATTTCAAAATTTTGAAATAGGCCTTGAAGCTAATAGTTGACATTGGATTATTTTACTCTTTTTACTTTAAGTGAAGTTAATGAGGCTTTTCTTGAACAAATCATTCGAATGAGAGTTTGTCATTACACACATATGACTTTTGTTCTCCCTTGTAATTAATTTTCGTGCAAGTGTATTTCATTTTAATTTCTTTTTGTGATGAGAACGGAGGTTTTTGCGATGTTTTGTCCATGTCTAACTCATTTACTTAGTGCAGTTTTAGCCGAGCAAGAAGCTGTTTTTGGTTTTCCTACATGCAAAAATATCCACAAATTTTTGTATCTCTTTGTTGCAGGAACTTTAATCATCGGATAGAGCGTAAACTTTACTGCAATTATTTGTATTATTTAAGAGCATTTTGATAAGTCAGTGACTTTTCGAATTTCCCGCTCAATAACTTTAAATGTAGCACTGCTGCCATCAACTGCCAAAGTTTGATCAAGAGTAAATTTCGGGTGCTTATTGAGCATTATTTTTTAAGTAAAAAATGTCAACGAAATAAAGGAAAGGCTTTATTTATATAAAAGTGACACACTGCACCTTGAAATTCAATAGTTAAGATGTGGTGTAATGTAGGTTTTCTCAGTTTTGGTCGTACAAGCACAAGTAGCACCGAACGTTCAGGTTGCGATACTACTTAACTAAAGTACCTATCGATACCGGTATCGTAAGGGGTTCTGAAGTAAAAGTATCGATACTGGTATCGGTAGTAGTATCGAAACAAATGTATCGATACTGATAGTCTTCTAAACGTTGTTTGTGGCATATTCTTGATTACTTTTATGTTTTTTTGGACAATAACACCAGAATCGAAATAAAACGACGTATATTGAAGGAAAACCAAATGTTTCAAAGTCTATTTTGACTTCGTTGTCAATAGCTTTATACTGGTATCGAAACAAAGCATCGCTACCAATTTAGTGGGGAGAACCCTAATATCTCGGAAAATATGATTTAGTGGGGGTGAATGCCATCAGATTATCGCTACTACAAACAAGTATGGATAGTGTATCGAACCATAAATACCTATATGGCATCGTAAAAACAGTATCGATACCACAAAATAAACGGTATCGAAACCAAAGTATCGATACTGGTATCATGTCAGTAGTATCGAATGACACTGGGATGATATAATAAAGCAATGTAAGCCAGTGCATTGTGACATAGAATACAAGACTTTTTCTACAATTCGGGTCTTTCATTTCTGATTCTGTTAAAAAGTTGAACAAGGTGCTCAAAGTGGTAATTCTGACTAACAGAGTTTGACATTGAGGAACTCATTTAAGGTATGAAATCTCATGGATATTGAAAATGACATTCATCGTAATTTAGCTTCGAATTGCTTATTTTCTTGGTGAAGTTGAGCTCTTCTAATGTATGAAGTGACACTTAAGTAAAAAAATCAGTAGGGATTTTGCAAGTTTAAAATGAAATTTCACCACAAAGCCATGGGCAAACTAGTATGTCTACAAGCAAGGGGTAATAACAATAGAAAAAAATGTCTTAAGGCCGGTTTATACTCTACGATAAATGGTAGCAATATATCGTGCCGAATTGTCACGATATATTGTCGCGATTCATTGGAATTAGATTGGAAGGTTGGGGCGGGCTGGCATCAATCGCTGCCAATCCTAAGGACATGTTAGGACACGTAGACAAGTAGCAGTCATTTATTGCTACAATTTGCTGTGGCAACGGAAAGATTGTGTCGAACTAGTTCGTTCTTTGGTTGACAATTATTTTTCGAGTAGGTAATCATGGCAGCTAAACAAAGTCCTTGAGAGTTCTTGAGTAGATTTATTGAATTTTATCCTAGTTTTACCTTTGCTTATAAAAGGGCTCGTTAAAAATATAATACATGGAAAAGCTTTCTTCACCCCAAAAGCGATCAACAACGAATATTGAACAATAAATCGTTACTATTTAGCGTAGCCTGTAAGCCAGTCTCTTCTTATAGAATAAAACAGGTAAGAATTGTAAACGGAAGGCTAGAATGCAATGGAAAATATATTACTCGTTACATACCTATCGACCCGGAACGGTAAGAACGCCCGGTCAGAAAGTAACAGGCCAGCGTGGCGGTTACAACCCGGCGCCGCGCTCCGGCTGTATTACCACAGTTCTCCTACAACTGTGATTTTGATCAGTTCGTCATTTTCCATTTACGAATTATGATATATTCCATGTGTCTACCACAAGCGCTAGACAAATCAAGAAAGCCCGGCGACCGGCAAGTGTGTGGCGATGAACCCGGATTCTCTTCTGTTCTATAAAAACAGAACAGAAACGTTAGGTCTGTTCCGAGCCTTATCTTAACTTGTAAACTGGCCTTTAGGCTATATAGTCATAGGTTGTGCGATTTTGGTGGCACCTCATAAGATCAACTTAGTAAATATTTGGACACGAATAGGAGAATCTACAGGAAAATTAATTTGTTTTATTATCAGTGATCGGATCCTCGCCCTATTCAAAAAAGCAATCTAATATCTCCGTTTTTAACTGTCAACAGCCGCGCAATATACTCGAACTTGTAACTCCTAACGTATCGACGGAAATATTGCTTCAAAAGAAAATAATGGACAATAAAAATGTAAACTAAGTTCATCTTCATTGTGCAAAAGAAACCAGTTATAAAAATAATTATGTTGTGAAACTGTTATGGATAATTATATTATGCAAGCTGAAGATGACATTAGCAAGTGACGCCACAACTTGACACTGCAAGATAACTATTGTTACAAAACCGTAGAATTTATTGAGCTGTACTCGTGCGCAAGGTACTGCCACTTAATTGGCCAATGATGCAACAAAGAAACACATTTTTTTACTTTCGCTAATTGGTTACAATCTATATATTTTTAAATATAAAATGTTTTTCAGGGACACAATATTTTTCAACAAACAATAAACATTTTGAAGGTATTATGATTGATAGTTCTATTGATTGTATAAGAATTATATTCTGTATTATAAAAAATGTATTTGGTAGTAATTATTTTACCAGAAAATAAATGCAAGATTAGTCAAAATAACTTTAATATTTTGATTTTGGATGAATGACATAGAAACTGAAAAGACTATTGTAATTTTATTAAACACTGTAAAAATTTAGAAAACATTCTAATTTTATATGTTAAAAATGTATGAACGTAATAGTCGTTGAAACTTTACAATTCAATTTGAGATAATTTGAATTAGAAGGATAATTTTGGAAAAAACAACAGGATTTCAGAGATTTACCAACTATAATGAAAACACCATGTGTTAAATAGCACTAGTCACCAAATTTAGTTCTGAAAGCATTCTGATCATCAGGATTTATAACTTTTATAATGTTCTTCATTAGGCCCAACTTGACAGAGGCTTAAGAAAAATTATTTTATGGAGCCCAAATATTTACAGTTGTGATTTATGGTTTTTATATGGAGTGCCTGTAGCAGCAAGGCCATAGTGTTAGAAGGATCCTCCATTTCAAGTGGATGAGTTAAAAGCACTTATGGGAAGGTGCCTTTAATAATCAGGCGCTACTTTGGTGGGTTATGTTGTACACCTAGCTGCATCATCAAATCATTAACAGCTGTACTTATACTACTGAGCGAATAAGGTATTCTTAATCTAAAATCGAGAATACAGAAACATAAGATTCACTAGACTTGAGAATGATTACACGGCTTTCAAGGTACAGACAGTAACATTCATCAGTTCAGAGTCTGAAAAACAGTATTCAGGCTCACATCACACCATAGAGATAGAGAATGATATGGCACAGAACTTTCTTTTCAACAAGTATCAGATAATATATTTATGTTTATCCCTATTTTCTTTCTGATATGCAAGTTTCCCACTTTGTTCATTTTTGTGGAGTAACAGATTCGTAGTCAATCATCCATTTCCACAGCTTGCAGTTCATTTGAACCTTTACACATCGCTGCCCCATAAAATATAATCATTTTAACAATTGTGCCATATCACATTAATAGAGATGTTCTTGTTCCAGAATACTGGGCGTAACTGCTTTATGGTAATCGAGCCCCTTTGCCGACTTTCACGATCAATACATAACATTCCATACATTTCATTCAAGTTTCTTAATGAATAAAAAGCTTCCTCTTACCATTAGCGAAAGTTACGTGATCCTCAGCAAAATTTTGTAGGGATTCTCAGCATTTCATTACTTGCCACATTTTCGAGAGTATATATATATATATATATATATATATATATATATATATACGCTTTTTTAAGCCTAGCAGATGTGTATCTAAATAATAAGCTAGACCTGAACTGAAGCTGATCGGAGAGAGCACCAACAATGTAATACAGGACAAGCGGTACTCAAAAAACAGAGCGATTTTAATCGTCCTACCAAATCTCGATATCCAACATAAATACTTTAGATTTAGATGACTTGCTATGATCTTGGAGTGTGGAAAGATCTATGCTGGACAGCAGGTAGCTTCGAAAGAGGGCACCATAGAGAAATAACAAACCGATGTTGCTTTTCAAGTAATGCAAATTTCAATTTCCCTTTTAATTTACATGTTGCCTGGCCTATAAACCCCTCTTAATTGTATTCAATATAATGCATCGTATTTAATAAACTAATGGAATAATGGCCAACAATACAGAGCAAAGCGTGTTTTTGCCACATTCATTTTTCGGTAATTTAATACCTCCGTGTGTGGTGACGTCAATCCAGGCGATTGGCCTTTTAGATTTTTGACGACCAGTTGCTGGTTAAATATTACTTTTAAAGTAACACAATAGTTAAGACCGTTAATAACCTTGCGAATATCTAAAAAGTGAAACCGAGCAAAGACACCTGAAGTGAGAAAATTATTTAGAAATCTTTTTTAATGTTTCATACTTTGTTGAACACGGTTTTTATTTTTCCATTAGACCGATTCGTATTAACGATAGCACTTTGTACTCGGATAATGGTGTCGTTTTCCAGAGGAAATGCATACGATAACGCGAGGACATTCTTGTTTTAATAGTACTTTCGTGATTGCGAAATAAGAGGTTGTAATCATTTCTCGGGACGAAAATAACGAGTATGTGAAATTGTCCGTTGTTTATATAAACGGGGCAGTTAATGGGAGTACTGAACCACTCTCAAAATTATTCTACGGGTATTTTTAATTTAGTAAGAGCTACACAAAAAAGTTGCATTTTTCATCAGTTTATACCGTGGCAAGTAAATTTGAAGCAGCATAATTACAATAAGATAAGCAGTACTTAGCAAATATATAACTTTTATAGCTAGAGCTGTTTTTGTGAATTCACTGAACTAATTTTGACGCTGTAGCTCCTGAGTACCCTGTATCCTGTTGTCTTGGTAAGTTTCTACTAGGCGGTGACGCCCAGGAAGTCTCTGAGTGATAGAACTGAGATGGGAATTTCTGTTAGCTTATTTCTTGTTCGAATATTCATAACAACTACATTTATATTCATAATTCTGAAAGTATTGAATTATAACTAATAAAACAATCCAACATTTTGTATTTTATATCTCTTATGTCTTAATTTAAAGTCGATTTGTTATTTAGAAGTTTTTTGTTTACAAATGTCAGCATTTTCAGGTTAGGAGGAAAGATCGAAGTTCTGTATTCAATTTTTCTTCTTCAATAAATGCAGTTTATTCGCTTAAAATATATCGTAACCATCTTAAATACGTCGTGAAGCAGGAAATGTTAACATCCTCTGTTAGAAAGGAGAGGATAAAATGTCAAGCTAGCAGTAACTCGACAGAACTCTTTCTTCTTATTTCGCCCGCTGCATTTTTGACAGCGTTTTGTGAAGCCGACTAGATTAATATCAGTCGTAAAATATAATTATGGACGATTTTTCTTTCTTTTCATCGTTTAGAAGTTCAAAAATCACCAATGAGCTTGAATTTAGAAGATTTAAGATAACCCTCCATTTGGAAGGTGAGTTGAATCTCCATTTTAAAGTAAATTGGAGTGAATAAATGAAACCGTGTGATTTGACTTTGGCGGCAAATCTAGAAATAAATAAAACAAAATTGCATTTGTCAAAGTTAATGGTGCTATATTATTGTCGCTATCTTATTTTCGGTATTGAAAATTTGGCCCACGCAATGCAAATGTTCAGAACATATCGAATTTCGCCAAAGTGGATAATCTAAAACTATTGTAGAGTAAAGTCGACTATACACATTAACGACCTATTTATGTAGGACAAACATTCAGAAATCTAAAACACACATGAAAGTAACACTGGACTTATACAAGGGCAGTAGTAAGTCTAAAAGACAGTTTGCATTCCCAAGATAATAATGTCAATAAAAAAAACAAATTTACGTAATCTTAAGACAATGTATTTGAAGTGGATATTAATCTAACTTCACAATTATATTTCGATCAGTTCTTTCTTAATACTGTAACTTACATTTTTGGTTTCCATTTTAATACTGAGGAACGTGATTATTAGCCTCTTCAATAATGACATATTAACAATTATCGTTAAGATTTTAATCATTCTATAACAACCATTATTTGACATTGTCTCAAAATCAATTTATCAAATTAAACAATTGTAGTGTCAATGTGTTATTCAATTTAAATTCACAAGCGTCTTCCTTTTTTGCAGGTGAACGTGTTTTAACAGAATTGTTTAGACTATGTATTAGTGTTTTTAAAGTAGTTCTGTTAATGTTCCCCCGGATTTTATCTTTGCACTCATGCTATTTTATTGTTTAACGTCAACAACTAGTAAATTATCTAGCAATCATATTTTTCACTTACTACATTGTTCATTTATTTCAGTAGGAAATTTTATTTTCGATGGCAAATGTTCGAAGAAAAAATTACAATTTTTGCCAAACCTTGAATTTTTCACGGTTGTTGAAACCTTGTCTGGTGATTTTCTGTAACTGTTCTTACGAAAATAAATGGATTGTAAATAACTTTCATTTACTCACTAATTAATACCTTAAACTTATATTATATTAAGTGTATAGTTGTATATACTTAATTCTGGCATTTTTTAAGTTTATCAAAATTTTTAGTACTCTATATGTACCAAAGGATTTAACGACCTACAAAAATGCGTTTTGTGGACTTACATGAGGGAATATTGGCAGATATAAAAAATGTGTTTAACAGAGATTAAATATTTTGAGATAAACTTATTGCTGAATACAAATATAATTTAAACTATATGTACTCGACTGATATAGTGAGGCGGTGCTCCATTCAGATGTGGTGTGGTGGGTCAGAATACCGTTCAAACGGGTATAATCTACCGCTAAAATGAGGGAATTAACTCGTCTGTCAGTAAACAAATAAATAAGTTTCTCCTTTTATAAGGCCCCAAAAGTCGGTTGCTTACCATCAGCGCGAGCAAACACGCCGATAAGTAATTTTTCTGCCAGCCATTACTTTCTATTCAGCCAATTAAAAAGAATTTGTTTCGACAAGAAACGCCGATAATTAATGAAATGAAAATCTTCGTTGATAAATGCCATCGTGTATATCGTTACAACAAAAAAATATTCCCATGGTATTAGCTGTTACAGATATTATGCCTTATATGATTAGTGACATCCTTAATTACGGAAAGTTGTTTTACTAAATCAGTTTTCGAACGAACAAGTTCAAGGTACGCGTTAAAAAAAGTCGTTCCTAACGTTAACTCCTTATTCGATTTGATGTCTTTTCTGTGAAATCTCGCATAGTGTTTAAATAATAGTTTTATTATCCTAATTTAAATATTCATTAGTATTAAAGTATGTGTTAATAATTCACCGGTCATTATTATTTTATAGCTTACAGACATTTAACTCTTGAAGTATTCAGTGTCTGGTCGGTTTATGCTTTTTCTGTAATGATTATGAATAATGTAATAGAGTTCATCATTCAAAACTGTAACATTTTAAACTATAACAGGTGGCTTACATGAACTTTACAATCGAAAGCAATAACTTAAAAGTACGTGGTGTAAACGTGTTCACAAGCAGTTTGCAAATACCGCGTATTTTTAAAAGAAGCATAAGAAGCTGCGCACAACGTTGAGAACTCTACATCAAGGGTAGCGAGTATCGAATATGTACGTACCTACTCCTTTATGAAACAGGTCATAATTCTTACCTTCATTCCCTAACTTAACTCATTTCCACAACCAATTGCCCGTTTCAGTATTTTAGAACATAATTCATCATTCTCCCTTACTCAAATAATGAAGAGGTAAATTGGTAAAGCCGTTTGTTGTTCTGAAGATATATATGTTTGGACAAAAGAATAAATTTAAGCATAGAAGTATATTTCAAATACTTTTGCGAAGTTAAGAATAAAGGCGATAGATCTATAATTTATTATGATGTCCGGAAAAGGGCGTCTAAGTATTGTGGGTAGACCCTAACCAAGGAGCTTGGAATCATCTCATGTCTTGAGATCAAACCATTTTTAAGGCTTCATAGTAACTTTCCAGGCTATTTTGGCGTAGTCTAGTGGACTTTGTGCCAAACGTTTCATCTGAAACTGCGGCAGACACCTTTAGTGGCGTAGTTGATACATCGTAGTATGCTTGAAACGAATATGACTGTCAAGAGGTAGAGCGTTGGTATATAAGCTAACCGGTGAGAGCGTAGTATGCTTTGATTTGCCAGAGGAAGGTGAGTGGGCGGGCACTACGAGTCTAGTGGAGGGTTTCTATATTGAGTATCGGAGGGCGGATACCATATTTTGTTCTTCTTTAGTATTGAAATTGTTCTGGTATTTGCATACTTTGATGGCATCCCGCTGGAGACGTGAATGGAAGTACGATTTACCTGACAGAACCTCGGTGTGTTGGTATTGTGTGACGATGAAGTAAATACTAACGAGCAAACCCCAACCAAGAAGCTAAGAATCATATCATGTGCCCAAACGATCTTTAAGAGCGTGTGTGGGTTTATTGATATTTACTTTCTGATGAGGTTGCTATAGAATTATTAGGCGTATATTAGTGGCATTACCTAAGAAATGTTTGATTAATAAAGCAACAAAAGGCTTTATTTTACTTTGTAGAGAATTTAAATAGCTTTGAAACGACTCTTTAATATGCTTTGGAATATGATAGTGGATTTTGAGCTTAATGTTTTTAGTTAACTCTTGCGAATATTTTTACAGATTTGTTTTTATAAAACTGTACAAAACGATTCAAGAGTATATTAATTTTGTCGTTTGTGCTGAATACCTCTTATGGAAATAAAAATCACAAAGAGGGCGATAACACGTAGTAGGAGATTACAATTCAGAAATAAGGAAAGCAATAAAAAATGAAAAATTTGACGAACGAAATAAAGGAGGAAATACGCTTTAGGAACAACTCACTGTGTATACAAAATGAACTTCTCCTTAATCAAAAAACAACAAAGCAACGTAGACCAGTTCAGACGTAAAATAACAAAAAATGAATAGACTATATCAAGGAAAAATAAACACTATAAGATGTAATAACTTTGAATTCATTCAATATAAATGGCTATTCTGAGCAAAAATTTCAACAGAAACAAACAGAAAAAAAGACCTTTGAGAAAACAAAAAGAGCTAGTGAAAATGAGTGGAATTCATATATTATGATGAAGAAACATGTCTTAAATATGAAAATTTAACATGAAAAATTTAAGCCACGTACCAAAAACAAGAAGAAATAAGTAAGAAAAATGAAAATACAGTCAGTGTATTGAACCTAATAGATGTCGGTGACATCAACCGTCTATTTAGTATTTAGTATTTAGTAATCTGTATATAAAATGAAAATAGTTTATGTGAAATTTAGACAAATGACAAAGATGAATAGAAAGCGGGACGCTTGGACAAAACTCACTGTAGGAAAGAAAATGATCCAAAGTAGGGTCAGAAGAAATTCCAGATGTAACAACCGAAAAATAAAAATATGAACTGAAACAAGCAACTCTAGAGTACCTGATGATGATGGAGTACTGCTAGAAATGATAAGGGAAGGAGCAGATATTTTTTTCACGAACCTTGAAATGTATAGACAAATATGGCTTCTATCTCAATTGCATGAAATATTCATTAAAATTATTATAAATTGCATCACTAGAAATTAGCCGACACAAGCAAGTGGACAAGCTGGCTATAGAAAAGATTCCAGCAGATGCCAATACATGTTGTTGACGATCTAAACCTAGTACGTGTTGATTTTCAAAACACACATAGACAGCTGATCAACGGAAGTTGCTCATCGAAAATATATGTTTATCAACATTTACGATACACCTGCATCTTATAGTGTAGTTGTTTTATTCCGTTTTTGACTCTAAATCTGTTCATACAAACTCTGTCCATTCTTTCTTCTTTTTTTAGGTACTAATTTTAACACTTAAGTTATTCCTGTGTTCTTGATAATTAATTCTCTTTACAGTCTGGTCCCGTGTCATTTTTGGTATTCCTCTTGGAAACGTAATTCCGCATAAGTTTATTACTGAGTTTGTGCAATTCATTCTTTTTATATGACTTTGCTAGCTGTTTGCTGCTTGAATTTGTTGTTTTTTTCTTTTTTATTTAGGTTAGGTTAAATATTACTAAATAATAGCATTAATACCGTTAAGGTTTTGTTATTAGGGCATATTTTAATTTGGATGTTTTCCGTGTAAGAAACGTATTAAACAATACTGAAAACTTTTCACCCAAACAAGTTAATAAATATGTAGAAATATTTCGGCATTATTCCGATAAAAAAACTTCATTGTTAATTCGAGCTGCTTTCTTTGAAATTCTCCGCAGCAAGTGCACAAACACATACTATTATCACTAATAATTTTCTCTTATTTACAGATGATAAAAGAAACACAAAGAGCGGAATCATTGTTGATGCGCTTCGAAAACCACGAGAAAAGGTGTGCCGAGAATTGGAAAACTTTCTTTCTAGTACGTGTGTTGTAATGCTTAACAATATTTGTTCGGCGATATCGAGCCGACGACCAAAGAAACGAAAGGAAATCTATTACTTTGTGTTACGTTGAATCGCTTGAAGTACATAATTGAATTAGATCTGCCTCACATTTCTCTTGACAATAACAGAGGTGTGACTTGTATTTATGTGGTAGTGTCACAACCGTCCTGGGTGTTGTTGAGAGAAAAATATTGTCGGGAGTTATTAGGTTGTTAATGCGAAACGGGACTCTTAGTTACACTAGTAATTACAATAGGCATGGGGATGGATTTTGAGTGCCTATTTTTATTTAATTTTCTTTTTTTTTCTATTTTAAAAGATCTGTCAATTTGACGTAACATTTGGTGGGAGGGTTTGATGACCCCTTGACCACACCTCGAACCGCCACTGTTTCATGACATATTACACCACAGTTATAAACCACTAATCTAGATTCACTTTTGTGCCTAGACCTAAGGAATTTTTGTATTTTTGGAAAACTGAAACGTATGCGAGAATATAAATGTGAACAATATGATGAAGCTAGTATAAAAACTAAAATCTGACAAATTAAAATAGTACATTGTCTATACTTTAGAGATTTGTGTCATTCAATGTTGACAGTTTGACAATTTTAAAATTCATGTCTGACATATTACAAACACAAATAAACTAATAAATCATACCTCTTTAAATACCAATATTGATACTTGTATACAGATCCGTCAATTTTCACATTACGTTGAAAAGATTTTCATCCCCACTCGCGGGGGTTAGCTCTTAACCCTAACCACAAACTTAAACTGGAATAAGGGTCGAGTGATACCTTAGTTTAGAGGTAATCAAAAGGGGAGAACATAGAAAAAAAAAACGATTTCTATAGTATTGCTCGATGAAACAAGTGTTAAAATCTGTTGATTTATATCTCGAAACTCTAGACTGCTAACTAGAAGTACTTCAACATCCCAAAGGCCCGCCGATAGTTGGTTTCGGCGTGTACCGTACGCAGTAATGTTTTATGACTACTAATTATCTTTGCTTTGTACTGACATATGGTTTGTTGGTAATGACAAGCTGCCAATAATTCCGATGGTTTGAAAATTTTTCCGCGATCTCGAGAGTTGATTGACGGAGAAATTTTCGAACCGTTAGCAACTGGTCTCTAAAAACAAACTTATTACAATCATTTTCGTTTCGAGTTTAACACGTCACAGAATCCCAATGCAGGCGACATCTAACTGAAGTAGGTTGAGCGACAACAAGTCTACGATGTCCTTAGAGGTTCTGGGTCGCACTCTACACTGAAGGAGTCAGCGTGTTCTCCCTGGCCCTGCGGCCCGGGTAACCCGTTGAATCCATTTCATGCTAGAGATTGAGGCTTGCAATTGTTATCCCAGAACGAAAAATTCCTAGTAAGCGCGAGTCATAAGCTCACGTTGATTACGTCCCTGCTCGTCGCTACTAACGACTGAAGGATTTAGTAAGGTCTTCGGAGTGGTACTCGAAGGCGTTTCGGCCTCGTCGATGTTTCCGAAAAGGGAAATGACCAAACGTGATCATTTCATTGTCTTGTGATAATATCCCAAAAGCAAATCGAAATCTACCCTTCCCTTCAAATTATTGTACCAAAAACAATAACTCGTTATGTCAGATCGGCAGTCAGTGAAAAAGGTGAAAGACAGGAGATCAGCACTAGCAATATTCATTAGCCATGCTAATCAATCCAAATCGGTTTTTAGTAGACACACGACAAGTCAATAAATAATGTGATTGGAGTTTTTTAAATGCTAGTATGTGTTGCTAGAAATGGCAAAGAATATACTCATTGAAGAAGTAAACAAGACATGTTAGTCTGAAATACTTATCCATAGAGCCAAAAATATCTACAGCACACAAGAGGGCCTCAAAGAAGAATAATCGAAAATTAGAGAAGACATTTTGACAAATGGATATTCGGAAACCATCATTAACAAGGCGCTTGAAGAACTGGACAAAACATCTAGAGAGGAAGTGGAAACCACGATAGACTTATTAGACGTATTGGACACAGATATGGAATCAAAATGATTTTCAAAGGCAGCAGCACCTTGAAATAACTATATGTACCCTGTAAATGTGACAATCTCTACATTGGAGAGACAAAGGGACCACTGGACACCAGGGTTAAGGAGCACCGCATAACTACTCATAGGGCGGACCCAACGAAGTCTGGTTAACAAATCATGCATGGACCGAACACCAAAACATCAACTGGGACCAGGCAAGGGAAATTCACACTGCGAAAAAGGAAAGAGCGGGAAAAAGGAAATTTATTATAGAGTGTCCAAATTAAAAACGTTTGGAGACCCCTTCTTCAGCCACTGCCGCGCCGTATCACCGACAACCAGCCGTCAGGTACGTCGGCGCTGATTAGACTCTAGGTAAGGATTAAGGGACCCAATGAGCATGATTGGCGACGCATGACCTGTTAAGGGTATACATGCAACGGATAATCTGAATTTTCCATCATTCATCTGATGACGATAGCAGATACAAAGCTATTGAAATGAAACATTTCAAAACAATGGAAATCTAAGGAAACTTCGGGGTAAACAAAAGCTATATTGGTAACAAGGTGCACCATGAACATCAGATAGCAGTACAATTTGAAGCGGTTTTTACTGGGATACCATCCAAAATTTCAAATGCTTAACGCTAACATTGTTTTTTTTTATGTCACCAGACGACTTTTACTTCTTTAAATAACTGGAAATCAAGAAAGTCGAATAGTTTTCTTTTCGGCACGATTTTAATGACTTTTACTCTCGTTCGTTGTCAGCAAAACAATCCGACCGATGTAAAATATTCGGTAACAACGAAATCGACAAGAAGCACGACACAATCAACGGTCAAGTTTGAAATCTTCTTGATGAGGTGGTTACGCTTTCGGCATACTAATTAGTTCGACGACGACTTTTTCCATAAGCCGACGAAAAAAAATTGTTTCTTGTTTGACTTCAAGTAGCATTCGGAATCACGGTGTGAATATTAATAGAAAGGAACTCCGACGTTTTACGATTAGATTCAGTTTCGGTTCGATTCGAATAGTTTCGACGTTTGCTCGAAATGGTTTTATCAAGTTTTGAGACGTCAACTTTCTCAAGGTTTTAATGAATGAACACAATGTGAGGAAGGAAAAAAGTAAATGAACTGGACATCTTCGAATTGGTTTTAAAATTGAAAGTTTTTAGGCGTTTATGTTTTGTGTAAAATCTATTAACTTAAATTACTAGTTCGTTTAGAATATTTGCTGAAGAAACTATATTCTAAGATCGCACGGTGAGATTACAATCCTCATCCAGTTTTTAATTAAAAATACATTTTGATTAGGTAATTATTAATAGAGAAATATGTTCTGCTAGGTTGCCTATCATAAATATGGACAAAACTATGGGTAATTAAAATTTTCTCTATTCATATGATGTTTAAATCAAATTATAGCTATTTTTGTCTATCGGATGAGATAGGGTTGCCTATTTGAAAGTGACCGCAAATAGGTATTGCCAATGATAAGAAGTTACTAACATCAACACACATTTATAACGGCGCTTCGTCCGTAAAAATGTCATTGGAAATACGAGACATATTAACTGGATCTGTCACTGTTATAGCTACAAGTATTAGAATCATATTCCGTATTATCACGACTAGCGGTCGGTCGCCCAGTGGTCGAAATTCGACCCTAATTAATTAAAATTATGAGTTGAACATTATGTTGTCTGTGTAAGATATAGGGTTGAAGCGAAATTAGAAAATTATGCCAGGCCTTTGCTATCCCTATTATTTTATTTGGATTACGTTTATAAATATAATTTACGAGATATATATTTTTTATTTATATAATTGTAGGATTATTGTTACATAAATATGCCTATGCAACATGTTCGATCTAACTATCGGCGGATTTTTCTTTGTAATCTAAAAGTTTCCGTCATTTACACACAAACGATTTTAAAAATAGAGATGACTAACAACCCAATAAAAACTCCAATATTTAATGTCATTTCCATTGTCTGCTGATTTATGATTTGTTGCACAACACCCTCGGACTATTGTGAAAATTATATTATGTTAATGAATTATAATCACAACAAACCAATATAATTTTTATTTTCTACGAAAGTTAGTACTACTTGCCCGAAAAGTCAATACTAATCTATAATTTGCAACACTAAATATTTTCCTATCGCACTATAGGCAACTCCAAAGATAGTAAAAGATGATCATCACACGGTCTGAAGGAGCTTTTTACCCAGCCACTGCCTTGTTTATCATTTGAAAACCAACCCAGCATATATAATTCGAAGTGGTTTCTGTTGTCGTGTAGAGCCATTTGAATTTTAAGTTTTTTGAACATTTAGGTAGGCTTAGTTTAAAGCCAGCAATGTAAGATTTCAAAGGTACCTAATATATGTCAAAAAAAAATCTACTGTGTACCTAACATAACCTAACAAATGGGTAGGTACATTTTTTACATTCAAACAAATTGATAAGATACCCACATTGTCAGAAAACATTAATTTTCAGTATGATTTTCAATATAAAAAAATTACTTACCAACGTACTAACCCATGACGATTTCTGTTTTATGTGGAAAATATAAAGAAATGCGAATCACATACTGTTAATTAATAGTAGTTAAATACACCTGTTTGTGAGAATTTTTTTCTGTGAATTGAAATTGAAACCTTGAAAATACTTTGAAATCTTGTCTGACTGAATTGAAAACTTTGAACCTAATCGCTACAAAAGTAATGAAACGTCAAAATTTAAAACAAATTTCCGGCAGATGGCTAAGCATTCAGTGTTGTCCGATCTACCTATTTATCGTGAATTTGTGCATAATTTCACAATTTATTGTAATCTTAGTTAAATTATATGAAAGTTATCCGACAGAAATAACTAAATCTCTAAATTAAAAGTAGGTATAAGGTTAAAATAAAGAAGATATTATCAGATATAAATTGATGAGGTGCAACATAATTCTGATTTAAGTTGACAAACCATACAATGCAATAAATGTTGCAAAATATAAACTTGCGGGCGCCCAATAAACGGCGATTATTATGTATTATAATTTTTCTTTGGTCCTATTTCAATAGCATGACTATGTAGGATAACTTTAGCGAAGTGCCAATACCTTTAGTTTTACATTTAATTTAGTTTGCCTTTCACAATGGAGTCACCCTATCTTATGATATGGCGGCACTGTTGAGCATTGAGAGCATGGATGTAAATAATGAATTTTTTATTATTTTATTATTGAATCAATATTATAAATTAATTTTAGCATTCTGCACTGAAGGTCGTCTGTAGCTACCAAACAAAACAAAAATAAAGAAAACCGGTTGACAGACAGAGGAGACCTAACCGTTTTGTCTTTGCCTATTTATATATAGATAATGACTAATCGAATCAGACAATTCGTCTTGACCAGGCTGTGGCCCCCGTTGATATATAATTTAGATCACAAGTTGAAAATGGTGAAAAGCAAAAAAAAAGCATTTCAACCGTTTTCAGCATACAAAAACTGATACAATTTTTCGCCAACAACTCGTACACTGTTAATCATAACGAAATTCAAAAAAACTTTAGAGGACGTAATTTCCAATAAAAAAGTCCCGACTCCCAGAACTTTATCTTATTTGTAATCACAAATTAATGCTGAAAATAGGGCTCTAAGGGGCCGGAGTGTAACATATTTTTCTACATTATCAAATATTAATTTGAATAAATTAAGGGGTATGATACACATATAAGACCAAGAATAATATTCAATAAAACACGGTATTGATCATAATTATGGATAGAGCTGCATGTTTTTTAATCCTCAAGTGTGTTATTTTAGAATTTGTACAAATGTAGCTAATAAAACAATTTATATAACAAAGTAAACAGTATCCACTAAGATTTATTCTAACAATAAGATAATCACAAAACTACCCGATATTCCAAAACGTGTGTATGCAGTGTTCCTCGTGATTGCGGTAAAACTTATTCCTGCCAAACATCACGAATATAAAAAACCCAAACACTTAGAAGTCCCCATATATATTGTCTTACATACTTACACAAACATCTAGATCTCTATGTGTTTATCTCACCTGCAACAAATAAGAAACTTTTTAATATTTTTTGTTATGACATGTGAATTCATTAAAGTTGGGAAATCAATAACGAATACCTTTCTGAATCTAAATTTTCACTTTAGAACAAATAATGTTGTACTAAACGTTATTGGCGCAAGTCCAAAGATGGCGGAAACATGGCTCTTTATTTTTATAAATATCCTGGTTTCAACCCCAACATGGTAGTAGTCATATTCGGCCTAGGTATGAGTTTCGGTCGAAACCAAAATTTATTTAGAAATGTTAAAATTTCTATGGTATACTGAATTATTTTTTACATACGTACTGATGGTAAACTAGTGTTAAATTAATAATTTGGTCAAGTGCGAGTTGGACTCGCATACTTAGGGTTCCGTACCACCTTCAAGATTCGAATATTCCAGTTACCGACAAGCAGGGAGTGAGTGCATTTTCTTATACTTACCCTTATATCTTTTAAAGGAAGCGTTTTAAATTTATAAAAAATATACAGTTTGATTTTCTAAAAATAGACTTTTTATTTTATCTGCTTTAGGATTCGCTTGATTTTTATCACAATACATATATATTAAATTTTCTAATTTGGCCCCCAAAAAGTAACATTAGAGTTTTATTTTACTAATAAACTTTAAGAAATGCCTTTTATCATCTACTCTCTGAGTTTTGAGGTTCTGTAGATTGGAAGAAAAACGGCAAAATAGGTCAAAGTTTAAATTATAAATTATTAAATCTGTTATTCAAATTATTTAAAAATATAAATAAAATATATTTTTCAAATTTTAAATAGTGTAGTTTCTAAAGTGGGAATTAAGTCGATGTTTAATATTTTTAATATCTTTTATACAAATGATTTAAAAATATGTTATATTTGTAATTCACATAATGAGCCTTTTATCTGATATATTACATGATGCGTTTGAAAATTGAATCCTTATTTTCCATTTAATTGTCAAATTTGTCCCTAAAATTACTATGGGGGTTTTCTAGTAATTTATTTTCCGTTTAATTCTATTATTTGGAGGCCAAATAATAGAATTAGAGATTTTTTTCATATTTTTCCTATAAACAAAAAAAAGAGGTCTTAGAGTTTGGGGAATAACGGGGAGAATGGGTAATTCTTTTAAAATATTTTTTAATATATTTTAAAATATTCATTTTAAAAAAATTAAAAAAATATATTTGTACCTATTCGTCATAATGAGCCCTGGGATTTGATATATTACATGACCCGTTAGAAACAATTATAATTTTTTATTTTCCATTTAATTCTATAATTTGTCCCCCAAAATGAATATTAGGGGTTTCTTCTTATTTTTCCAGTAAAGTTCAGGTGAGGGGCTATACTTCCAGTTTTTCAAAATTTTTCAGCTTATGGTTTCGGAGATAGGGGGGGGATGGGTAAATTTTTTTATATTTTTGTTAATATCTTTTTATTAATTTATTTTAAAAATATGAAAAAAATATATTTGTTTTCGTCATAATGAGCACTTTAATTTGATATATAACATGATGGGTTAGAAACAATTTTTATTTTAATTTTCCATTTAATTCTATAATTTGCTTCCCAAAATATATATTAGGGGTTTCTCCTTAATTTTCCAGTAAAGTTCAGGTGAAGGGCTATACCTCCATTTTTTTTCAAAAATTTCCAGCTTATGGTTTCGGTGATAAGGGGGGGAATAGGTAATTTTTTTTATATTTTTGTTAATATCTTTTAATTTATTTATTTTAAAATTTTGAAAAAAATATATTTGTTTTCGTCGTAATGAGCCCTCTCATTTGATATATAACATGATGGGTTATATTTTCCGTTTAATTCTGTAATTGGCCCCCCAAAATTAAAAGTAGAGTATTTTTCCAGTAACGTTCAGGTCAGAACCTATAAATCTATTTTTTTTTCAAAACTTTACGTTTTATAGTTTCGGGATAAGGGGGGGGGGGAATGGGTAAATTTTGGTATATTTACGTTAATACCTTTTTAAATAATTTTTTTTAAATATGAAAAAAATATATTTGTGTTCCTAAGAATGAGACCTGTCATTTGATATATTACATGATGCTTTAGAAATTTTTTTATTTTTAAATTTTTATTTAATTCTATAATTTGCCCCCCAAAATTAATATTAATTGTTTCTCCTTAATTTTCCTGTAAAGTTCGGGCAACGCTCTATATTTCCTATTTTTTTCAAAATTTTAGGCTCAGTAGTTTCGGAGATCAGGGGGGGGAACGGTCGATTTTTTTAGTTTTTCCCCCCAGAAGTACCCCTAAAATCAAAATTTTTTCTTTTACGATATGTACTCCTGATCGGGTCACCAAACTATACATTGATACCAAATTTGCTGTGATGTGACAAGGCACAAATCCGGTGTGATAATATAAGGATATAAAACCATAAAAACAAGTCAATGAAATTTTTTACGAAAAATCAATTAATAATAAGTTAATAAAACTACTAGCGGCCACATTTTAATAGGCAACCTGGTAGATATATATTCTCCTTATCATAAATATGCGTAAAAATTTGGTTTTTAGCAAACACTCGATGGGTGCACTAATTCTGCAGCCGGATCTTAGACTATTACGAAATATCAGTATAGTTAGTCATTTATTAAAAAAAAGATTTGAAATTTTGAATGCTACGTTTTTTGCAAAAATTAAAATCTGTTTCTGTGTAACACTAGAACTAATCTAAATTAATAACTTTAGTAGATAGACTATCACGAAACACTGACAAAACATTCTACGTACGTGCAGCAACAACCAGCTTTTGTTTCATATTCTGAACTTTACCCTATAAAATTCCCATGCAGGAACAATCTCTTTAATTTATTAACGCAATTCATCGTCACGGTATTTTAGCACTCGCATACATAGTTGAATATGATTCACTTAATCCTTATGAAGTGTACCGATTAATCAGCGTCCACTAGACGCGTTGGTTTTCTCAGCGAATTTCGTTACGTAAATTGCTTAAATAGCGTCTGCGAAAGCGCAATGCGTTTGGAGAAGACGTGTGGGTACGTGCACCAGGTGTTTAAACTGCGATAATGCAATATGAATGAAATTTTACTATCGAATGCATGTTTATACATAGAAAACGAGGTGTAGGATTACACCATTACGGCACAACGACTATTTTTGCATCATGCAACAGGTAATAGCGAAACATGTGTTTTATTGTAGTCGAAAGATTTGATTGAAATTAAACCCATAAAAGGTGCATGTACGGTAATTATGTATAGAAAGTTTATTGTATTGTTGTTAAATGCATACAATAAAGTTGAAAACGACTCCGCTAATTAATTTACGCAACACTGTTCCTTTTTAGTAATAGCTCTTCGTGCCATTTAACTCTATATCGTACGCTTGACATTCAAAGATATTGCTAAATGGTTTATTGGAAATAGCAGTCTACAGTTTTAGTTTTACGTCAAACCAAACATAATATTTAACCTTTTGTTTCCTGAATATAAAGGGTGTTCCAATTTCAGGTTAATTTTTAAATTTGCCGCCATTTTTTTTTACTAGAATATCATATGTTATCTGACAGATGACAGGTAGGAATATTCCGGTTATTAAAAATAAATATGTAGGGTAGCCCATTAGCGGTTGCTTTGTTGTCATATTAATTTAAGAATTACGAATTTGAACACAAATAAAGTCCTATGAATTATATCTGAAAAAAACTTGAATTTCTTTACTTATTTGTAGAAGCGAGATGTAAAACCGACATCTAGGATTTTCGAGGAAACTATCACACAGAGGTTCCGAATCTGGATCCGTTCCGTGTAAATGCTGTTCTCCCTAAAGTCCTAGGATAGAATGTCAAGATAAGATTTTCAGGTTACTTAACCTGCCAGAGATATTGACACAATTGGTCGAATTTCGACCAATGGGCGACAGCTAGTAAGGTGAAAAAAGCAAAACATATCCTCGTAGTGGACGTTTAGAAGAAAATATTGCAGCTGTTACTGCTAGTGAACAACCAACATCAATTCGTCCTCGTGCACAGCAATTGAACATTCCAAAAAGCAGTTTAATCAGAATTTTGCACAAAGATCTTTATTTAAAGGCTTACAAGATTCAGATAACGTAAAAAATAAAGCCAACAGACTTTGGTTTACGTCGTCAATTCGTTAATTGGGCCATACAACAGAAACTTGAAAATGTGAATTTTTTCAACAAAATCATCTTCAGCATTTTGAATTGGATGGATTTGTTAACAAGCAAAATTGTCGAATCTGGGGAGAAGCAAATCCGTGAGAAATCATGGAACGACCGATGCATCCACAAAAAATAACTGTTTGGTGTGGTTTTTGGGCTGGTGGAGTGATGGTCTATACTTTTATGAAGATGACAATGGAAATGTTGTTGATGTGCAGAATATGTGGTTCCAACAGAACGGTGCAACGTGTCATTCAGTAGCAGAAACAATCAATCTTTTGAAATAGAAATTTGGTAGTCGAATAATTACTCGAAGAGGAAACATTAATTGGGCCCTAGATCATCCGATCTAACACCTCTAGATTTTTTATTATGGAGCTATTTGAAAGAAATGGTTATTGACTGTTTTCAAGTAATTGAACGCAGTTATGCCAGAAAGTTATCGACAAAAGATTAGAAGCATGTCGGACAGCAGCAAGTGGTCACTTACAAGATATTCTTTTCCATTACTATACCGAAACAATTGTCCTATCATTAGAAATAAAAGATTTGATCTCCCAAATAATTTGTGTAAATTATTAAAGATTTAAAAATTAACCTCAAATTGGAACACCCTTTATTATATAAACATGATAATGATTAAATTGTAGTAATTTTATTAATTTCGTTAACCAAACAGGGTTCCATTCTCAGAATTCTCTCCCTTCATTTAAGGGCCTTCCATAAATTACATTAACCGAACATCAAGATTTTTGGAGCCCCTACCCCGCAATTGCTCATATTAGTGTGACCACCACGTCTCAGATGTTACAATAATACACTTAATATTAAATTAAAATAAGACTTCCTAATTTACTTTAATCTTAATTAAAAACTTTGATTTTAAACCTATTCGTATATATTATTTATGACTTTTAGGTTCATGTAGAGTTGTCTGTCTCCCATGGGAGGCGTCTCCATGTGGGATGACCCGACTGATATTATCTCAAATATTAGATCGGCGGATACGTAGGAACGTACAAAGGGAGAAAATTAGAAAAAAAATTAGTTCTCTAGTCAGAGGGTTGAGTAGTGGGCAGCAACGCACTCTCGGAAACAATACAAAAAATAGTAAAAATCCTTTAACTGGGCCATGGAATAAGGACAGGAAACAAAGGACAAAACACACGGATGTCGGACAAAATGTACATATATACCTACTCATTGACAAAGAAATCGCAATATCCAAAAGGAAATGTGTAATTTAGTATTGTTTTGGTAAAACATAGATGCTATATATAGTAAGTGGCAAATAATTAAAACTAGCTGTCGCCCAGTGGTCGAAATTCGACCTCTGGCAGGTTAAGTAACCTGAAAACCGTATCGGGACATTCTATCCTAGGACTTTAGGGAGAACAGCAATTACACGGAACGGAACCTCTGTGTGATAGTTTCCTCGAAAATCCTAGATGTCGGTCTTACATCTCGCTTCTACAAATAAGTAAAGAAATTCAAGTTTTTTTCAGATATAATTCCTAGGACTTTATTTGTGTTCAAATTCGTAATTCTTAATTTAATATGACAACAAAGCAACCGCTAATGGGCTACCATACATATTTATTTTTTCTAACCTGTCTGTATAGCTATAATTGCACTCAATTCTCAAACATTTATTAAAATTAAAATTATAATAATTCCATCTCATTATATATTTCCACCACCCTGTATATGCAACTGCTCATGCATAATATTTTTTAACATTTTTAAACCACCCGGTAAACCATTCTGTATATGCCACTGCCTACGAGCCACGGTATTTACCCTTTTTGTTTATGAAATTTTTAACTATCTTCTTTAACTATAATTCTACTCTGACCTATATTTCAATCATCATAAATATGGAACTCTTCGTGGGCTCCTCTATAAATCATTTCCGTTTCTAACATTTTTTATCATCATCCTGTATATCTATAATTCCTCTCACCCTATATTTCATCTTCCCTATATATACAACTGCTTATGGATTACGAAGTGTTGCATTTCCATTTCCGCCACCCTGTATATGCATCTCTGTATAATATTCTTTGCACCACCCTGTATAACCGTAATACTACTGCACCTTCTATTCCAAGAACCCTGTAAATTCAACCGCTAATGGGCTTCCCTATATACTTATTTTATTAGTTATAATTGCACTCTACTCTGTATTTTAAACACCCTATATATGCAACTGCTTATGTGCCACCCACGAAAAAAAATATTTTGAACATATCTGGAATCGCCCTGTATAATTATAATATACAACGATTACTTTACCACTAAACAATAACAACTCTTGAATGCCACTTCCAGTAGTACATGCTCTAAGTATCAACAGCATTGGTCGCTCTATATATAATTACTCAATATTTTGGGTCTGGCGGCGGCAGCACATTCAATTGTTTGGCGTTGACATTATGACGTAAATAATGAATTTTTATTATATTTTATTTAATGAATGAACCATTATTATAAATTAATATTAGCATTCTGCACTGAAGGTCGTCAGTAGCTACTAAACAAAACAAAAATGAAGAAAATCGGTTGAGAGACAGGGGAGAAGTTGGTACCTAATCGTTTTGTCTTAGCCTATTTATATATAGACTAGCTGACCCGGCAGACTTCGTACTGCCTCATCGAAAAATAAAAGACCTAATCTTTTGTATAAAATGATTTTAAAACAAACAAATCGAATCCGTATTTAATAAAAAAGCATTTATTGAATAAAGCATGAATTTTTTTTCCCGGCAATTATTCGAATTTTTCTCACCTTTTAAACCTTCCCTAGACCTCCACGAATAATTCAAGACCAAGATAAGATAAATCCGTTCAGCCATTCTCGAGTTTTAGCGAGACTAACGAACAGCGATTGATTTTTATATATATAGATTTGGTAAAGTTTAGTGAAGGTTTTTTAATTTAAAAAGAACAAACTGTTTGATACGATCCAAAATCGATGTTTAGTAATGTCAAAAGGCGCAGTTTAAACCTTTTTGAAGAGACGTGTTGGGGGAGTGTATAGATAACAGCGGTTGACAAACACATTACTAACAAACTTAATAATAAAAAAAATCAACTCGGTATTTTTTATTAAAATTTTAATAATTTACTACTTAATATATCATCCAATATGTGTAAGAACATATCAAGTTGGGAAGTTTTAAGCGACAGATTACAAAAAGTTAACATGCACTTGAAAGGTTAAAAAATAACAATAAATGTTCCTTATGGCCACCAAGACGAAGTACGAGTAGAAGAGAATTTAAAACACCACTAAGTACATTAAAATAGGGGACTTGAATGTCAGAATTGGCAAAGAAGCTAAACATGAGCTAGTAGGACCTTATGGTGAAAATATCAAAAGTGATAATGGATACAAATATATGCTTATCGAAATGCAATTAGAATAAAAAGGAATATTTCAAACATAAAGAAATCCACAAGTATACAAGAACTCAAAATACGAAAAACTTAAGATTAGTAATTGGCAGGAGCGTACAGAGGGGGATCAGTGAGACTTAAAAGCTTCCCACAAATTTGCTAACTTGCCCCCCTCGGCCAAAATTTTTGCTGATTTGTCCCTTTCCTTATGACAATTTTTTTCTGACTTGCCCCTCCCTAAACCAAAAGCTGGGTACGCCCCTGGTAATTGGCCATCTATTTATGCTCCAAGAAACCAGAAGAAGTATACACATCAAGTATGCACTTCTGCAGAGTGTGGAATATAAACTAATAATGCCAGCGGCGGATCCAGGATTGACGTCACTAAAAAAGCATACCACTCAGATGATTTGGGGCAGGGCCCTTCGCCCACCCCCTGGATCCGCCAGTGAATAATGCCTACAAACGGTAATAATAAACATCAACGAAATCAAATACAAAATGACGCCACACTAAAAGGCATCAGACACCACTATACAATTAAACAAGTTTTAAGAAATTGAACAATGGAAATAAAATAACTGAAAATCTAAATAAAATGTTAATTAAAAGTATGCTCGAAGTGACAAAATAGAACATAAAAGTCTATGATGGATGATAAACTAGAAGAACTGAAGGAACCGAATCAACAACTATAACGTAGATAGTTAATTACCAAAGACAGTAAGAAATATATAGAACTTCTGGTCAGGTTTACATCCGCTCTGGTAGAAGCGAAAAGCCAAAGCTGGGATAATAATTACTTACAGTCCGGAAATCATGAAAATTTATAAAAAACCTTAAATGGTTAAATGTGGAAGGAAGGACGAAGCAATAAACCCCATACCACCAGAAACAGGGCAACAGTATTACAAATCTTTGTCAGTAGATATATTACTATCTTATGAAATGTAATATATTCAACCCTTTAACTTAGTCTTTTTGCGAAAATGACAATAAATGGTGCTATCGAATCATTAGGCTTTTTGGTAACAATCGACTTTACTACTATCATCCAAATTGTCGTACCGGACACTTTAAATGAAATTCGATTTGTAAGGTGTAAATTTGAAAAACGAATATTAACGGTTGTACCAGTTTCATCTTTTTTTATCCAAAACATTATCTACATTGGTTCTCTAGCAGAGATTTTTCTAAAGCTATTGGCATCCTTCACATTGAGTAAATACTATCTTACAACCAAAGTATTTGGGAGCCTAAAGCTAAGGTAATTCCATATAAATTACGTTCCTAATGACCAATAAGAAGTTAATGATACCTAATATTATTTCGGAAAAGGCCTTTACGAAAATATGTAATGTAAGAGGGAGATAACAAAGAATATAGAGAAGTTCTGGCCAAGTTTAAATTTGATTTGATAGAAACGAGGCACCAGATTCTTTATACGAAGCTGGCGAACCGGAGTATCATAGAGATTTATTGTAAAATGTTAGATTAGGAAGGAAATAAAAATAATAAATCCTATACTAACCGAAAACTGGTAAGATTATTACAAATCTTCACTGGTAGAACATAGAACCGAGTACAATATATTAGACACATTACTTTGTTACGAAAAGTCATAAAGCAACCCATGGAGATAATACTTAAGATAGAGTGCGTAAAATATGGGCACCTGTACAAGCGAAATCGTAATGCTGGATGAGAGAGAAATGACACCGAGTGGACGTATCTGTCTGTTTCTAGTGCTACAAGCAGTTGCCACCAATCAGAAGCGTGGATACGTCCACTCGGTTTCTTTCTCTCTCACCGTGCTTTACGTCCTTTTCAAGGTCTGAGGTAATTTATATTTAGTAGTAGTTCTAACAAGCCGACCAGTATCAACCCTTTTTGAAAGTAGTACTAGATGACGATATAAAAATATCGCTTTTGTTAACGCTCGATTTATCTACGGATTAATTTTTTTGATTTTTCATTAAAACATTGTCGAACATTTGTTCTTTAGCAGCGATAAATGAACCATTTTAAGCCATCGCTATCATTAAGCATCCAGTAAACAATTATAATGAACAGGAGGACATGTTCAAAGTAACTTCTAACAATCTAGAATCTAATTTTTAATGGAATTAGTAATTACAACCAAAATTTTTGAGAAGCTGAAGGAGTTGCATATAAATTAACTACCTAGTGAACTTAATTATAAAATAAAGTAAATTGAAATTATCGAAAATGTATATTCGTACCTGTTTCCCGAAAACAATTGAAAACGAATCGCTTTTCTTCTTTCGACAACACACCAAATCGGAGGCGTCTTGTCTCCACTTCATTCTCATGTTTACTAACAAACTGCATCGCAACCAGCCGAAGACGGGGGTACACGGATATACAAGAATATCTTTTACGACAATCAGCCAGAAGACGACTCCTATCGATTCGGGTCCCAATCCATTCACAAACCGACGATGGGGTGGGTGGTGGAAAAGCATTTTTATCTTCAAAATTCCGATTGTCATGTTTAATATGGCTTGAGACGTTCCGTTACGGGAAATTTATCGTCTATTTTGGAAAAGCCGGAGCTCGATATCCACGCGATCTTCCCGGTTCCATTTCATTCTCTACCTCGGCTTGTTTATGTGTTTCTGTCGGTTTCATAAATCCAATTAATGGTTTCTTATTCATTTAAATTTATAATGTTTTCCTAGCATGGTATATAGCCCAGTCATTTTACGTTTCAACTGCGAAAAAAGACCAGCTAATAGCTTTTTTTAACTTCCTTTAGGTGTCAATGGGGATAAATTCTCGCCATCCAAATAGGTTACAGGGGCCCGATTCTTGAACTATTGTTCAAAAATGAAGTTTAACCCATATATTAAACTTCATTTATGTCAGATTTCATACGACATACGTCCGAAATCGAGTGGTAGAGCCGTCGAATGATTTCAAGAATCGGGGCCCTGGTGTAAAGAAAAGCGCTTTTTCTATGACTCGGAGGTAAGTCAGAAAAACCTAAGGTTTATAACTAGAAACCGTTTTTTAGGCTCGAATAACCTTTTTTTTTTATTTTTGAAACGAGTTCCGTATATTGATTTGCTGGACGAGTTGATTGACAGAAATCATCACATAACGAAAAAGCGTTACGCCACCTTCATGCGAGTTTCCCTTTGTGAGTATAAAAGTACCGAGATTGGAGCAGCAGACGTGCATCGAGCCTGTTGTAGAAGCTTTATTTGTTATTTGTTTGTTGAATTATACTGTTTCATTATTGAAATTTTGCAAGGTTGATGCGACAAATTATAAACGATAGCAAGTATGTATAAAATAAACTTTTAAAAGTAAGTCAATAAAATTGTATACCTCGATGTGCTGTTTACAAAGGATCAAGGCTCAAAAAGTGCACCGAAACGTTGAAAAAATGCAAAAACAACTTCAGAGTGCCGAAAAAATACCTACAATTCCACCAGAATGAAAAAAAAAACAATACAACAAAGTACAACTTTAATTTTTGCCAGATATGAAACATCTCTTTATTCCTGAAGAACATTCACTTGTTTTTTGAAAAAGTGCTATTTCTGGGGAACCAAAGGTAATACAAGAATAAGATCTGATACGTAGATTCTGCTCTTTAAATGAGTACATTTATGATTAGTCATTTTTGAAATGGACTTATACAGGTGTGAAAATTGGTATACTTTTCTCTTGAAATAAATAGAATTAATTTAAAGATTTTGTGAAATTTTAGTTTTCCAATATATGTAATTTTTTAGAAAAAAATGTCTTTTTATCGAAAACTGAAAAAAAGCAGACCTCAAGTATATATGACATTAATTCCTAAAATTATAAATCTATCATTTTGCGAAAATTCTATTATAGGACAAGTGCGGAGGCAATCAATTGTCATAGAGAAAATCAAATCAACAAAATTGAAAGTGATGTAGATGTGACTGGTTGAATTCTCCTCAAATGACACGAACTGACATGCATTGTGGTTGAAACGTCCAAAATGAATAGAAATGCCAAAGTGACTAAAAATATTACGAGAACCTAAAATAAATAATAAATGGCTTTTTGCAAATTATCACAAATGCCAAAAGCTAAAGAAAAGACAAGAATGTGCGAATTTTGTATCCTTGATTGTCATCTTTTTTGTTTTCATTGGTTTGTCAAAATGGAACATGCGCTTTTTGTAGTTGGCGCACGACCACTGCATTGGAATTAAATTATAACTTTATTAATGTGAAACTGTCAAAATAGTTCTATAGAACAAAATAAACAGGCATTACTTATTAAGATTATAGCAACCAACACCTAATTGGTTTATTGTTTTTTTAGTTTATTTTATTTAAATACTATTCACGTTAAAGTTTTGGAACTATTTTTCCTATAATTATATTTGTTTCTGTAGTCTGGTTAGATTTTAATATATTTTCTTTTATTTTATACTTTTCCGTAGGTTTATAAAGTAATTTGTAATTGTATAATGCAAAATCTTTCGGGAACACAACACACAACTGTGTTTCATTTATTTACTCTTTACTTAAAAATAACCGAAAACCCGTTATTGAAAAAAAAAGTAATTTTGAGAAGTTCTACTTTAAATCCCTTATTTGCAAATAACCGCCTTCCTTATTCGGAGGTTCCCATAACCTTTATCCTCGAAATTGGATGTCAGGCTCCTGTTTCGTCCAGATAAGTAAAACAGGAAGACTTGTAGGAAGTCGAACGTGTCACCCATCGGCGAGGACTATCTTAAAGGAACGGGGGTGTTCGTAAGAATTGCAGAATTCAAAAATATTAAAAATTAACAGCGATATTTAGGATTTTAGGATTGTTTATACTTTGTTCTATGTAAAAATAAAATCTTGTTTTAACCTTTGCACAAAACAAATAAAAAATTTCTATTTCTTATTTCAGATTTGCCAGATCCTGCAATTTTCAGAGTTTTTTTTAACTGCCAAATTAATTAGCTGCAATACAGATTTGTTGTGGGGGCTGATTTATTACTATAAAAAAATATAATTTCAAAATTTGCAAAAAATTGTAGTAAATTCTTTACTTCAAACTTTACGTTTTTTATATTTTCGGAAAATTTGCATTTTCTCAGATTATCTCAGCATTTACAAAATATTTAAGACATTTTTACTGCTGGATTTCTTGAATGGCATGACGTTATTTGAAAAATCAACCTTTGACGTGCTGGTGGAAATGATTACAATACATAAATATCTTTTTTTTAATTTCTATCACATTTATTTATTTTCATTTTACACCCAAAAATCAAATAATACACATTGTCAAATATTTAAATTTACATCTTGGAATTATACCTTTTTAATCCGTAGTTTCTTAGCCATTGACAACGGGGTCTGATCTAGACCCCGAAACGTTTGGAATATACAGCGATTTCCTTTAAAGTGTGGTGTTATTTCCCAATAAACACTTAGACATTCAAAAAATGGAACTTGCTTTTGGATCCAGTTGTAGGATTTTTGTTTTAACACAATTTAAAGACCCCTTCCCTATTCTTCAATGACATTATTTGAAGAATAATACACATTTGGGTAATATTTGTTCATCTTTTTCTTTAGTTTATTTATGGTTTCATTTCTAATCAGTATTTTGTCTTCGGTAATATCTGTTTGCTGATTTCTTATGTTGAAGAATTTTCTGGAAGAATGCAATTTCTGGGACGATACATCTGTCAACTTTTCCAATGCGTTATTTAAGAGATGCATTTGGTGGTCCTTTTTGGGGCAGCACACTTTCGAGGCGTTGCATTTCTTGTGACAGAACTCGCAAGCTGTTGCGTATTTGATGTTGTTTAATCTGTTTGCATCCATTTCTAAAATGTTTGTTACATCTGAAGCAGTCGCTATGTTGTCCAATATTTTAATGCAGCTCCTGAAAATACGGAGTCTCTCTTTTCTACTAGAATTCCATTTTTTCTTAGTTCCTGATTTGTAAAGATGTCGCTTTTTTGAATATTTCGGTTACGGCATACTTCATTGTGAAGTTGAAAGTATTTGCTGGATTTCTTGAACGGCATGATGTTATTTAATCATTTCCACCAACACGTCAAAGGTTGATTTTTCAAATAACGTCATGCCGTTCAAGAAATCCAGCAAATACTTTCAACTTCACAATGAAGTATGCCGTAACCGAAACATTTTTTACTATTATGCAAATTTATTTGTTTATACATATTTTTCCACAAGTTTCTGACAAGGCGCTTACAGATACGTTTATTAATTGGCTTGAATACATTTCCAACAAAAACAGATCTAGTCCACATTTTGCTAGAAATTTTGTATTTCATTCAGATTACAAATCTGAAAATAAAGTTAGATGCGGTCAATTGAAAATTCTTTTAACTAAAACCACTGGGCTAATACTGTTAGTGGGATTGGCCTTATCTTTTGCTAATTAAATAATACTAATATAGGCGGGGAGGTTTGGCAGGCCGAAATATTTTTATATGCAACTAATTAATTTGGAGCAATCAAGGCAGTCTTGTTGGTGAATGTTGTTATCAACATATACGATAATCTACAAGCTAAATTTACATACTTTTGTTTACGTGGGTTTAGAAGAGCACTGACCTATTTGCAGTAGTACATGTTCAGTGCATCAGATTATATTACGTAGGTGCGAATTTTGGTTTTAATAAAATTAAGTGATGATTTTTTTCGTAAGGCAGCGGCGCACAACACGGAATTTCGAAGAACTGAAGCTTAAAAACATTGTGTTTGTTGATTGGATAAGAACGACAGTTCGGGGAAATAAATTACATACAACTTATAAACACGTTTTATACTGCTTCTCAAAAAAAACAATGGTAGATATCTCAAGTGTGCAAAAGCCATTACGCAGAATTCTGATCCAATATTATAAACAAATGTCACAAATCTTGACAACAATAAGCAAAACCACAGGGCTTAAAAACGATTGTCTTGATTTTTTTGGTGCTATTGATATCATTTCTATAACTGATTTTAAAAACTGAGGTTCTATATTTCACCCAGGGTAAAGTACGCTTGGTTTCTTCGAAAACTACAATACTAAGATTTACAATTTAGGTTATAAATAATTAACAAACATATATTACCTAACAATAATTTGTACGTAGCCTGTTTGAAAATGTTAAAGCTATTTAAAGGTCCTTAGTTGCCGCTTCGGATGTTCACGTGACGATTCGGGATAACTTGACTTGGCACCGTGTTTGATAGTTTTTAAGAACATCTGCACACATAAATTGTTATATTACATTGATACAATTGTTACATTATATCATAAACTTGGTAAAAATCTGCCAATACCTGTATTTTTTTGGATTTTGTAAAAAAATTTATTACTGTCAGCCATACTGTTACTGTTACATGGATAAATTGTATAATTATGGGATACCCCAAAAGACATTTTAAGACATATTTTTAACAGAGAACAGCGTATAAAGCTTAATGGTACTATCGGAGAGTCAATATAGGTGTATCGCACGGTACTAGATATGGGCCACTGTTTACATAATTTTATCCTTTGCGTAGTAGTAATTTCTAGTGCGCATTCTTGAAGTTGAACAAAACATAAATTAGTAGCTTTTAATACTAAATAAATGGGTAACTCATGATGAGCTGACAATTAATATTGATAAAACGGTTTACACAATGTTTCATAATTACTCCTACAGTGTCCCAATAAATTTTGAAATTAATATAAATGATAATAAATTTTATAGGGTGAAACAATACAAATACTTGGAGTAATTCTGGATTATAGATTGAGGTGACAATCATCAAGTACATGTACTATTTTTCATGGTGTTGTCAGTTATGTAATTATAGTTGCGGTCCCTCTCTGTTCTTTTATCATAAACATGGTAGCAAAATTCTTTTTAATTTACATTTACTTTATGCATTTGATTCTCTGAACCATCATTAGATTGAACCAGTTACGTAAATAATCAAACTCTAGTAGTATTACAAGAAATTTTAGAGCTCAAACGTAGTAAGTCCAAGTTAAAAAGCTGGATTTTAGGCAATTTAAAGAATAGTACACTTTAAAAATGTTATTGGCATTATTAACAATAATTTTATTATATGATATGTTAATGTTTTTGGAGGACCGATATGTATAGATAGGCAATTTATAAGTATTTGTTCTTGTTTAATTTTTATCATTGTGTTAGTGTTTAGTATTAAGGTATCTATTTGGGCTATATTCTCGATACGGGTTTAGAGTTATATTTTGAGAATCTCATAATGGAATAAATCTGAGGACCGAAAGTATTGCTGAGCAGAAAATTCAGGTGTAAACAAAAAGTTCAAGTAACAATTTTTCTACATATTATTATCCAGATAATTACACTTAAAATTTTAATCGAAGTAACAGCTAGAACGTTACCAGTTCTTCAGAGAACCAATAAGCTCCGCCATGGTTTTCGTTATTAAACATTAAACTCAAACCGAAAATTGGACTCCTAACTTACACCACATTTTAGCTTCCGGATTTATTTCCTGAATATGTGAATAATTTTTGTTATCAGCTTTACCGGAAAAAAACTAAGCACTGTTAGAAATTAAAATGAATGCTGAACAAATTTTGTGACAAAACTCGAGATGGAATAGCAATATCCTATAAACTGTAACTTTTGAAATCAATCTAAAAATTATTTATATTTCAAAAAGAACCGACTTCAACTGGCTTAAAATAAAACCGTTCTTACACATATTTTTTAATCTGATTTAAGGTACATTTATATTGATTATTTTCGCATATTCTTATCTCTCTCTCTCTGTCTGTCTCTCTCTTAGATTACTTATTATTTGGCCCACTTTCTATAAGTGTTACTCTAATTCACCCTATCTTACAACCACCTTGTATATGTTCTATGTATTGGTCACCCAAAATGAATTATTTGCTTATAATTTTCTTAATCACCCTGTACAATTATAATTCAACTCTAGACGATGTTGCAACCGCCCTCCTGTATAAGTAATACTCCTCTCCACCCTATTGACTGTTTCTATTTTTAAATCACTTTGTATACCTATTATAATTTTACTTCGGTCAATATGACAAGTATAAACAACTACTTATGTTCTACACTATATGTGACATTTTTTAACCAGCCTGTATAACTATAATTTCACTCCACGTGATATTTTAATCTTTCTGTATATGCAACTGCTTTTAACATTTTTTGAAGTCTTTGCCCTATAATTCGAATATCCTTACTGCATATGCTTGACATTTACATTGATGTTTACCGGTTTTGCACATTTTTTCCGATTTTCAGAATAACGGTATGTTTTACGTTATAGAAAATTATAAGGAATCAAGCTGGAACATCTCTTCGTAGACTTAAATTTAAAATATTCCAATTGGTTGACCGTTTTAGAGAAAACAGTGTAGATTTATTGAAATTCACTGAAATGTAGTCATTTAATAACTGTTTTTTTCTGATTGTCTGGAAAACCGTAAATCTCACGTTATAGAAAATTACATGGTACCTTTCTGTAATATTCCTTAATACGATGCAGTTTAAATAATCAAAATTGCCCAAGTCGTTTTTGAATAATCACTGAACATATATAAAAAAACCGTACCGAAGAATTGATAACCTTCTATTTTTTGGAAGTCGGTTAAAAAGAATACTTAATAAAAACTAAATAACAGTGAGGCAGTACACCGTATTGGTGTTTGTATTCAACCTAAAATGCACGTAACTAATTTATTCAGAACAGTGGATTCAAAGAATGAAATAAAAATTGTGGAAAGCTTGGTTTCTATAAAATAAATAGCTCATGTAGATTTAAAATCGTTTCTTTTTCACGTTCTGTAAGCAAGTAAGCAAAAATCTGAAGGTTATAAACTACTGTAACACCATAAACAACAAGCAAAAATTAGTTAGTTATATTTTGATATCCGAATAAAAACACATTACGTTTTATACTGTTCAAAAAAGCACGTATTGACTATTGACACACTCCGTACAGACCTTGATTTACATACTGTTAGCTAACCATATTACCCTGTTATATTACCAATAATAACAAGAGCAACATAAATATCGTGAGAAAGCAGTACCGAAACTCCCCAAACAAGTTTTGTTTTCATAATGTAATACTTATAACCTCAATGTCATAAAAGAAGCAATAAAAGAAAAATAACGCATACATTAATTATTTTTTAATGGGTTTAACATCCTTTTTGAAATGGGTATAAGCTTATGTTAAATGCGATACCAAAATAAAATAAGAAATTTACTGTAAATAAAGGAGAGACCGAGACATTTGAAGATACGATATAAAATATTGAAGGAAAGGTTTCTTGAGGACATTCAATTTAGATGTATGAGATTATTGCACACGGATATTACCGGCAAAATATCAACCAGTTTTTTTTCCAGGTACACTTCAGGAAAGTATTCAGATGATATCCTTTTAGATAAGAACTTCCCAAACTGATTTGACAAGCCAGTTTTGCCTCATTAGCATTGAACAAATAAGCAAAAGTCTGGTAGAGCGTATGGAAATCTGTCAACTGGTAAGCTTAATTAGAGAAAACTGGATAAGAATTCTTTTAAGGGTATATCAGAGCATCAGAGCAGTATGTGGTCTTATCGAGAAATAATCCTGATTATGTTAAGTATGATTTATACTTACATAGTTATGAAACAATTATATTAAAAAAACTTAATCGACATATTAGCCTAGCTTTTACCCGCCATTTTGTTCATGGAGATAAATAGCGAGGGCAAAAAGTATTGTAAGTTAAATTGTTTTTCAGTAATGTTAGAACAAATCAATATCATTACTAGGTACTAAACTTTAGACACTTTTTAGTTTACTTTTTTTGGAAAAAGTCTCCAAACGCTCTAAAATTTTCAGTTAATCGTTGAATGTCTATCGTTTAATTTCTACCCTAGCAATCACAGTAAAACTGCATACCACTAACAGAACACCCGATATTTATTTAAATATTTTTAATTTAAAACAAAGTGTTAGAATAACACACATTTCCAAGCAAAAAAGAACAACGCAGATTTTGTATTAAATGTTTAGTGGGTTACAAAGTAAAAACTTTGTGAAACGACACGTCGAATAAAACTTTCAAACGGATAGGGTGAAGTTAGACTGAGACTGTCTCAAAATGTATATATAGGACAAACAAAAAGAAAGGTTAAAGCTAGAGGAGATGAGCACGAGACAATTTTACTGCCCACAATACAGCCATACCATGTAACAAATTAGCAAGCTACTATCAATGAGTAAAATAAGTGCGAATACATAATTTAAATAGTTACTGTATTATGGACATTTCGAAGCAGTTTTTGAGAAAAAAAAAGAGTTGGACCTTTTATTTTGGGTGCAGACATGGGCGTGCTGAGGGAGGAGAGGCAGCTGCCGTCCCTAGGAGATAAAAAACCTGCCGTCAGACTTCAAGGCTTCACATAAATTTCCAAAGCCTAAAAATTTTCTGATTGGCCCTTATCTAGGACCTTTTTTTCTGATTTGCGCTTCCCTACACCAAAAGCTGGTTATGCCTCCAAAAAGTTTCCTATCGTGTCAGGTTAAAGACATGGTTCATCTTCTATACAATAGACAAATACCACTAGATATTATCAAATCAATCGTTCTTGTATATATCACAGAATAAATGAACAACTCGCAGAGAAGATAGATAAAAATCTTTGGACATATGAGTTAGAAATATTCAACACAAAAAACTTCAAATGATCTGTTGAGTACATTTCAAATTACACATTGTGAAACTCATTAATTATCATAGTATCGATTTAAGACACGTACGTAGATAATAAATAAATTTTAGATGTATCACCTCAGATATTAAAAATGCACACCATGATTTTCAATAAAAAAATTGCACCAAACTGATCGGCTTTATCTGATTTTGGTTCAGAAAATTACACTAAACATAAATACTAAACACGTCAAGTTGAAAACTCTGGCAAACTGTAAACAAACGTAGACGCGATGTTGCAATATTTTCTCGGTTCAGTTTGTGTCAAGTTATAAATGAATTTGACAACTCAAAAAACGGTTTGTCCATATTAGTGTGGTTTGTGAAGGCATATAAATTGGTTAGAATTTTCATATGAAACTTCATAATATTTTTGAAAGCAAAATCATATGTTGCTGACTGGCAACATTTTCCTTTATTTTTTGATATAACTGCAGCTGATTTTAAAGAATGTCATAAGGGTTTCTGATTTACTTACATCTGAACTGTTATTCCTACAAATATTTGCACTAATCCTATTTACACCCTGTGTATATATACCTACGTATATTGACCTACAATGAATACAATGAAAGTGGTGCAATAAATGAAAAAAATCGACATTTAGTAACATAATTAGGTTAAAAATTATACGAGATAGTAATTCCCCAACAGTATAAACGTAGCGTTGAAAAGTGTTGCTGACCTCGACTTAAAGGAAGTCGCAGTCGAGGAAACATCTTTAAAAAAATGTCCATTATTCACTACTGAATTCCGGAAGTTCGATAAACCATTCCCATTCAACTGATATTCAACTTGTTTATCTGGAATCGATAATGCTGTTGTTCGTCATAAAATTGATACCACTCGTAAAATGCAAAGTCATCTTGCTGGAAAAGTTTATCATCAACTCGAAGATATTCACCCTGACAAACGAGAACATCGAGATCAAATTTTCCCAAATCACATTCACACTTCATTATGTATACATTCGAACCCAAAGCGTATAAAAATAGAATCGACTTTTCATTGTTCCTCTAATGGTATGATTTTCTATAGTCATTTCTCTTTCTAATCGTCTCTTTCCGTTCCGAAACAATTTTAAGCTACCGTCTACCGTTAACAGGAAAAAAATGTGGTAAAGTTATTGACTCTATTTTAAGGGTAATACTCTCTCATTTCAATACAGTTTGCACGCATGACTGTCTCAATACCGTTGCTTTTTAGAAGTGCACTACGAAAATAATACAAACAAAATTATCTAACCTTGGATGTAGTGAGTTATATTTAAATACACATACGACATGTATGTACATTGGAGTAATATGGCGTGAATAATATTTAAATCGAATAGATTTTGAAAGAGTCGTTTACCTCAATGAAATCCCACGTAGCATAAAGTAATTGTTTTAATTTTTCATGTATGCTGAAACTGTTACGAAATTAGAGGATGTTACAAATTTTTAGATATGGTATATTTTTTGTCGAATTACAACTATATTTATAAACCAACCTGATAAATTGCGATTCTAAAATTTATTGTCTCTTGAAATTTTATGAAAGTTGTCAAAATAAATAGGTTTAAAAAGAACGGAACACAAAAAACACAAATAAATTTCAAGAAATAATATTTTTATGCTAAGTTAAATATTTATTCTGAAGTCAATGCGAAATAAAGTATAAAAAAATATTACCACTTAATTATTACAAAACAATTTACTTTGTGTAATTTGGTATAGACTTCATGTATTTAATTATTGTAGAATAATCAGATTTCTTGTAGATGGTGCAGTGAACATAGAGAAAGAAATGTACCCAAGGGAAATACAGAAAAGGTATTTTTGACTACTAGAGACCCCCAGTGGTCTGACACCTACTTAAAACAATGTGCTAATTCTAAATCTTTTTTTCATAATCGGTATGCCACTAGATTTGGTAAATTGATCCTCAGTGTTACCACCTGTAGTTGCTGATTCCCTTACAGAAGAAAATGATTTTAGAACCGAATGAGGAATGAAACTAGGTATATATTCTAAAGAACCAAAGCTCGTATTTATTCAGTTTTTTGTGAACAGTCGTTTTCCTCAAGGTTTTCACGATGTCTTATTTCAGCAAGGTCAGGTTCAACTCCGTAAGCCCCTTGTTTTGCTCTTATATTTTCAAATAGCTCCACTTTTACTATCTTGATTGAACATGTGTGGAGCTAGGGCGTCGTCAGACGTCGACAGGGAAGGCAGTTGCCCTAGACCCCTTTTGTAGATCATTGGCATCTGGTTATAGTGAAATAAAATCTATAAATATTTAGTTTAGTTTATTCCTAGTATATGTATATCTATATTAACCGAATATTACTGATTTGCCCCCCTCCCCTCCTCTACACCAAACTTGACCAAATATCTGCAGACCTCCCTCCTTAAAGTCAAAACTTACCATTTCTACCGACGCCCAAGGTGTCGAACATAACATAATCTTAATGACTAGATGTATCTAATATTTAGTATAAATTATTATTATTTACTTAAAATTTTAGGCTGGATAGTTCAGAGCAAAAACTATTAAACCAGTTAAGGTTGTTACCGATCCCAATATGCTGTAGTTATTATATTTTTTTGGGCAATAGCTGAAGTTCCTAGATGGCGCTCTACAAATCTAACCGCATATTTATTTTATGAGAGTACTGCAACTAAAGAAGAACTACAGAAGTTCCACCCAGAAACAATATTGTTGTTCTGCATTCAAAAGTTTCCAAGAACTCGAGGAAGAGGTATCATAACACCCATACTTGAATTAGAAACCTTATACTCGTATTTCAATTACCAACTGTTTTAAGGTCTAAATGAGATTTCATTATCAGTGAAATTCCAATCTATAACAAAATTTGAAAGTTAGAGTTTTCTAGACTATGCTAAAATTATAAGGCACTGAAAGTTGACCTCTATGAAATTGTATTATCCATTGTCTGAGAATATAACATTTATGTTTTCGTTTTCATACTTACAAAAAGGCTCAAATGGTTCATTTCTAGAGGACACTTACCTGAAAAAAGAAAGATTAATCAAAATTGGATAATTAAACAAAGTAAATAATTATTTAAACTGTCAAAGATTGTACGAGTATTAGAATGAACCGGAAAATAATATAGAAAAACTCTGTACTGAAGGATGACCGCGGCCTCCAGAAAGAAGCTAGAAAAGTGGCATTATTATCTATATATAAGTAGACTAAGACAAAACAGTTCTGTATTTGTTTCCTTTCTGTCAATTGACTTTATTTTTTTTTGTTTAGTAGCTAGTGATGAGCTATAATGTAATCAAAAATTAAATGCTGAAACCAGTTACTATTAATTATTTGATTAGTGCTAAGAAATTAGCTGTACCCGGCGATTTAACTCTATCGGGTATTCACATAGGTAGGTAGCTCAAGTGTTTACAGACACTCGACTTGGCTAGCGTTTCCCGGTTATTTCCAGTATTTTTTTCTGGGTATTTCTGGTAGCGTCGTAATGTTTTTTCTAACTGTTTCCTCTACAAAGAGGAACCTACCAAAGTATCATGACAATTTGATGATTGGTATAGGACCGCATAAAATCAAACAAGTACACAATTTTTTATAAGTATATAGTTACACAGGTCTACAAAGAAAAAAGTGTAAACATGTAACATATGGTTTTCGATGTATTTTTTCAGGCTGAATACGAAACTGTTTTCAGAATTGCATCCTAACATTTCAGTCTTCAGAAAATTACTGCAAATCTTCATTTTTCAGAAGACTTTCAGAAGTTGTTGGAAGACAAAAGGGTTAGGGAGCAATTCTGAAAGCTAATTTGTGATTAGCATTTAAAAAACACATTGAAAACCACATGTTTCATATAAAGTTACCGTCCACTTTATTTTCTTCGTAGACTTGTGTTATGATCAACAAAAGAAAAAAAGAAATACACATATTCTTCGTTCGAATTGTGTTTCATCCAATAAATCCATAAATTTAACAATTTTCCCGACAAAGAGTCCAATTTTTCTTTCCCTAAAACACCAAGTCGACTATTACAAATATGTAATAAAGTAGCCAAAAGCGGCTACCAGTGAAAATTATTTAGATTAATAAATATGAGAATGGGCAAATTTACAAATAAATCATTTGTGTAATATATTAATAAACATTATTTGGGCCAATTTTTTTCTAGCATTTTAGATTAGATCCTGAAACTGAATTGAAACCTAGGAACATTTTAATTTTTCTTCTCATAAGAATCTTCATCGAACTCAGGTAATAGGATTTGAAAAAAAAATAACATAATTGATATAGGTCTTTTCTAGTTTTGCGAAAATATACGCGTCAAAAGAAAATATTCTTCCACTGTAAGTAAACCAGTTTCCAAAATTTGATTCTGCACCCAGAAGTTACCAATGTGCTGTTCAAGTTAAAGAAGATACTTTGAATAGGGTTCAAAATTACCTAACTACTGAGTAATTACAACAAATTTTCAAAAGTTATTGACTACGGATTTTATTCATAGGAAGAATTGAACCATTAGTTTTTAAGAAAACTGAGACATGATATCATTTTTTCAACTTATTGGTCTACTCACAGAGGAGGCATCATTTGCCAGAAACCGTATATTGTCACAATTTACACACTGGGACGGACTAAAATCCACATCTATTGCGAGTAGTCAACTAACGATACTGCCAGCATCTGGTTTGGCATTTCTGATAACGAAATAATTGACCAGTTGTTTTACCTAATAGACATAACCAGGTATCCTATTTAAACTTCATCGTTAATAGTTTCCCGGAATTGATTGATTTTTATGTGTAAAGTAACATGTGGCTTCAGCATTATGGAACAGCACCACATTTTACAGATGTTCAATGAAACATATGGTGGTCGTTGCTTTGGACGTGGGGTTCGTGTTGGTGGGCCACCTCGTTTACAAGATATACATCCATTGGATTTTTAATTCGGTTGCGTTTGAATACTGGAAGAGCTTAACGGGAGAGAGAGCAATTGATTAGTAAGACTATTCTTCACCAAATTACTCACACAAGCGAAACAAAGCAATGGAGTTTAAAAAAAAAGAGGGAAAGGAAATATAAAGCATTGACCACATAAGATTGTTGCAATGAAAATAATTTTTGGGTATACTTATATAAAATTTTTATTGAAAAATTAATTACGGAGCAGGAAACTGGAGTCAAAGGTGGGTGCGCCTTATCTAAGGTGCAGACATTAGTGTTAACAAATTGGTTTGGTGTTTTTATTAAAGAAAATCCGCAAATAAAATAATAATGTAGAAGTACAGACATTTTATCCTCTTTTAGAGAGAAATTTCTCCTATCCTAATTAATCTATTCGAATTCGTCTGTGTTGCGGTAGCAGCCTCGTATGGGTGCGTCGCTGGCGTTGCAATTAAACTTCCCATAATTTCACCCATTAAAAATTAATCATTCACATCTAATTTGTTTGTCAAACAACTGAAAAAATATAATAATCCACACCGCAAAAGTGAAAGCAATCGTCGTTGGCATCTTGCCGAGCTCGAAGACTAGGTCCGAGAAGAGAAAATTAATGTAAACAGGCCATTGATTTATCAGATCTTGACACTACTTGAACACTTGTCAATAATAAATTTTCGTCGAGTGCTCATCGTTGCGGTCCGGTTTGCTGATCTCCGCTACCAGTAAAACGGTGAAAGTACGTTTCTAAATATGGACAAATTGTTAAAGAACTAGAAAAATATCGGTTTCACGGTTGTTAAAAGATGCGCAAAAAAGTAACTTAGCGAACATTTTTCGCTGTGAGGTCTACATAAATTGAAGTTTAATGAAAGTGATATTGAACTTGACAATAAATCAACCAAGCATCGATGTCACGAGACTAGTCAAGCAAGAAACATAATGGTGAAAAAATACTGAAACTGGAACAATACCCCAGGGCTTTCATAACATTTTATCTTCGAACAAATATTTTAATCCGGTGTATACTTTCGTTATTTATTGCTATAACAATAGGCACCCATTGAGAACATTGAGACAAACTGTGACAATAGGGATGTATGTATGTATGCAAATACTTTAAATATTATATGTATTTCCCACCAGTATATTACAGTTCATTGTTGACACAGAAAGTTCAAATAATAATTGCTTAGAGAAAATTACTGGAAATTGTTTAGTATTAATATTACACAAAAATCAAAGGGTGACATACTATCGAATCCAGATTTAGAATCCCAATTTCGAGTATTAAATGCAAATAGTGTAAGAAAAAATCAAACTCAAAAAAAAGTTTCAAATCGAGCTAGCTGTCAAGGATGATTCTTACAACCCTATCACAACGCCCCTTACCAGGTCAAATTGTAAATCTAACCCACATACACAGATAGTTTCATTAAAATCGGCTCAATCCTCAAAAAAATGTCCTAAATTGTACCGCCACCTACCGGGTTAAACTGTAATTCAAACCCACTCAAACATACACGAAGTTGAGCCAAAAAAAAATACAACCTGATCGCATATCCATCGAAAATGTTAAATTGAAAATCTAACCCCCTCAAATAACACAAAAAGTTTCGTAACAGTCGGCCCAACTGTTTAGAAGAAAATCAAAAAAAGTTCCTACAACCCGTTCGTAGCGACATCTACCAAGTTAAATTATAGATCTATCGCAGTCAATTACACACAAAAAATCCTCAAAATCGGCCGAACCGTTAAGGAATTTTTTTCCTGCAACACGACCGCCTCGTTATCTACAGAGTCCAAGTGTGAATTTAAACCTTCAGAGAACCCACTCAAATACCCACAATTTTTTTTTATGAATCATGGAGATCGAACCCCAGACCTTGGCATTATTAGCAATAAGCAATATAAGCTATCCTCAGAAGATTCATATGCCATCGCGGACTTTTTTGTAGATCTATAAAAGAGGAATACATTTTTTTGTTATATCTCAAAGGATTTAGGCAGCATTTTTGATGAAAACTCCTAGGTAGCTAAACTTTTTCCGACAGTTACATCATTTACACATACATTTACAAATACAAACCTAAACCTTTCCCATGAATCACTATATATTGATATAAACGGCATGAAAATAGTTCAGTAGTTTTTGAGTTTATCGCGAGGTTTCTGTCCTTATGGAATCGTACATTCAGTAGAATTAATGAGGGTATGCCAGAAAAATACCTGACCATCAACGCAAACTTTATTCTAGCCGGCGAAATTCTGGGCTTCATCGTCGACAAGGAGATGACTTTCACATGAAATGTTGAAGTCATAATACATCAAACATCATGTCAGAGGCAAAAGCACTGTTGTCTACAACTTACAATTGACTCATTCTGATTAGTAAGAACTACAGTCGACCTTCTGGAGCTGGAAAAGATTTTTATAAAACGGGATTTTCAGTGATCCCAGCAAAATGAATTAAACAACATGTATTTAAAGAGAGGCTTTCTGGACTTACCACGAAAGACCGGGGTAAAAAGGATTTCTAAGAAATTTAACAGGACAAGAAAATTATCTGTATTGACCTACAACTTTTGACTTGCTGCAGTTCTAACTGATATTAATGAAGTTGATGAAAGTGGCATTACAACAGTGTCAATAAAACCATTCAAAGTTTTACAGCTAAGAGAAAAAATGTTTGCATGCACTTTGTCTGCAGCTAAAATAAGCACTCTTATAGAGGTTGAAACATACATGAGGGCTGTGTTAAGTTTTAGGCCTATTAATTTTTCCAGAAAAATTGAAACACTTTTTTGTCATATTAATTCAATTCAATTAAAGGTGTGGATCGTGTAGTTGCGAAAATTTAGTGTGTTTTTGGTCTCAGGCCTGATTAATACATGTTTCTATTACATGACTACCATGCTTCTGGAACGTGTCAATCTGGGCAGAGAAAAGAAGGTGCTTTTACTTAGCTTTCCACTGAATTGTGTACATCGGCTGCAGCTGCTGGATGTGCCACTGATGGTACATTTGCCCACGATATTCCAATTGTCAAATTAGTTACAAAGGCATTTTAATGCTTATGACAATTAGAGGTTTCGAAAAAACCGAATGTTCCCCTTCATTTAATGTATATCCCTTAATTCCTTATTTGCTATTTTAGAAACAATTGAGACAGTAGAGAGTAGAAATTTGCACTTGAAGTATTCGAGCTCCACGTCTGGATACTGTCCAGATCCATAGACCGCAGCAGCCGCTATAGAAGATGGAATACTACCAAACTTGCTTAAAAAAAGATAAAGTCCAACAATCAGCAACCACAGATGAAGTAGTTCAAACACCCATGATTGCGATACATGCATATATATTGAGAAGCTGCACGTATGACCTCTTTTATTATATCTTCGAAAGAACTGGTCAGTTCCATATGAAACATATAGTGAAAAGGAAACAAAAAAGAGCTTAATGGGAAAGACTGTGATATTGACTTCATCACCATACAAACCGGAATTGGAGATATCAAAAGCGCAAATCAAAAAGAAAAACACACTCTGAACAAGTGATATATACGAAAACTGGAACACTTCAGAAGGCCATGATGATACGTGGAGCTGGATGCACCGGATCAATAGCTTGCGTTAGTCACAACAAGGCATGCAGGAAAGCTGTACAAGAAGATAACACTTTTGTATGTGACCTTTGTCAACAGTTTATTTTGTTTGTCTTATATTTAGTTTTGATGAGAAAGCTTCAGTTGAGAGAAATCGGCATACTTTTGCTACTTTTGTACATTTAAGAGATTTTGCTAAACTAAGTGATCCTATTTCCGTTAGTATACAATACTATAACTTCTATGGAATGGAAAATCTTTTTAGTTTGTAGATTGGTTTGGAATGTGACGAAAATTTGCGTATTAAAAACAAAAGATTGCTGTTTACATTTATAAATTATTACATTTGAAAAAATGGTCTGCAACATAATTATCCTTCAAAAAAGTATATCACAAATATAAAGATTTTGATGCTCTGAATCTGTTCCCGATGGCCGATTTTTCGATATGAATTTTTTTCCAAAATATCATAAATTTAGGTTATTTAATTCGTTGTAAGCGTTATCAATATAAACAATAGATACATACATACGAAATAGGTTTTTGCTAGTTTTATGAGAAAGAAGTGCCGTAAGTGATTTCTATGGTAGTAGATATGCGCCCGCGCAGTATTCACTGTGACTTTACAACAGTTATATAAGAATGTACGTTTTCGCGGAAAGAGTGATAGCTGATTCTGCTTTTTCCATATCTGGACCGCATCATTATTTCGAATTCATTTATTTATATATCTTAACAAACATGTAAACAAAATTTTCCGACGTTTCACCCAGACTTGTATGGGGCTTTCTCAAGGATGAGAAATGATTTAGTATATTGTAATGAAGCTTTAAAGAACTGAGTTTTCCAGAAAATTCAGTTGAATGGACACTTATCATCGCTGCGTCGAAAATTAGTTTGAAGCCATTTTACTTCAAAATGGAAATAAATACCCATCAGTACCTCTAGTACATGCAACAAATATGAAAGAAAATTATGAAAATCTGGAGGTATTACTTGAAAAAATAAAATATTCTCAATACCTACGGAATATTTGTACTAACTTAAAAGTTATCTCTATACTTACTGGATTGCAAGGAGGATACACCAGGTTTTGCTGTTTTTTATGTAAGTGGGATAGTCGCATGAGAGACATTAGAAAATGAAAACTTGGCCTCAAAGAAAAAGCTTGACACCGGGATATAAAAATGTATCTAAAGAACCTCTGGTGCCAAGTGACAAAATTGTTTTGCCACCACTTTATATTAAATTGTAACTCATGAAAACTTCATGAAAGCTATGTGCAAGGATGGTATAGGGTCTCAATATCTCAAAACAAAATTTCCTCGAATCAGGGACGCAAAATTGAAAGAAGGGATTTTTGTAGGTCTGCAAATACGAGAGCTTATGACCAATGAAGTTTTCAATTCGAAACTGACTGACTGACAACTACCGAAAAATCATTTGAGACCTTTTTTCTGTTATAAAGCTTTAGGTTGCAACATGTTACTCAAAATTCAATTTTTGAACTCGCATTTAGATTTTCTTCCGGATAATCTCAGTGCCATATCACATGAGGATAGTGAAAGGTTTCATCAGGATATTATGCATGTTCAAAAACGCTGTAATGAAAAATGGGCAGCAATGCTTGCTGATTTTTGTTGGTCGATTCGCCTAAAACTATTTATTATATTATTATATTTTAAATTTCGTAACAAAGAGCAACAAATGTAAAGTTATGATGCATGAAAGCAAAAAGGAGAGAAAAAAACATTTTTTTGCAGACCAGTGAATCAATATGTTGATTGTATTATGTGTTATTTCTAAATTATAATTCAGTCCAAATATTTTTTGATGCATTGCCTTAAGCGAAAAATGTTCTAAACAACACCTAATTGGTTTCCGGCCTGCATTTCTGTTTGCTGCACATCAAATATATTATCCCTAGTATATTCAAACGAAAAAGTCGACTTCGAAAATGACAATTCCTGCGAGTTAGAGAGCTGGAATGGATAATGAACGATGATAGATCCATGTACTCAGGAAGCACTCGTGTTTGATTGATTGGTTTGCATATGTTTGTTGAAATCTCCAGCATACTGTATAGCCGTTATGAACATCGAATTCGTGCAACGGATAGACAGACATCACTGCTGTTGGCGCAAATCAACGACTACAGGACTAAATAGGAAATATGAAAGCGTAGCAAAAGATGATTAATATATGCGAACAGTACACAACCAAAACGAGTACAAAAAGATGAAAAAAATTGTTGGTTACTAAGGCAGTGGAATTAAGAGAATGGTATTTTACATGCAGAAATAACAACAAAAGATGCAGTACATCATCCATTATAAATAAATTAAAGTTATTTTTTATAGACTTAAGAAATCTGGAATATATTGAAAAAAATTGTCCCAATTATAAATTGAAATATTATCAACTGAAAGCGTTGTAAAGTGATGATTCAAAATCGTAAATACAGAGTAAGTCCAACAGCTTTAGATAGGCGTATGCAACTGTACTGATTTATTATTTACTCGAATGAATCTGTGATTTCAGTTCAATGTTGCGTTTAAAGCTTAATTGTCATCCTCTTGTGGCAAAACCTAACCTAACCTCTGCAGATGATGTACCTGATGATACCCGTGTCAGAATTTCCTTCCTGTGCAGTTTTAAGAAATCTATCTGTTCCAAAAACAATTTTTGAATTGCAGTTGTCAAAGAGGTCAGTGAGAAATGTTTTGAGCATACGTTCTTCACATGCGTCCCTACCCGGTACAGTTTGATGTCTATGTAATTTGGTTGATCACTGTAAGTGGAGAGATTGATCAGGAAAACGATTTTCTTGATCGTGTGTGGAGTTCAGGAATAAGTTAACTTTTCATCTAAGTGGCAAGGTAAATATACATAATGGTCGTATCTGGAGGTTCGAAAATTCTCATGAACTTGTAGAAGCCGAAAGAGATTCCCTAAAATTAAACGCATTCGACACTTTTTTCCAACGTCAATGGACTATTTTGTTTGGCCGAAGATGCCGTAAGAGAGGTGGCCTATCTGAATATGTTGAATCAATAGCTTATTTCCCAAATAGCGAACCTTGACCATTGTAATCTCCTTGTACGAGAGAGATGGCACGTCAGGACAAGAGATCTTTTTTTAGCTAACCTGATTGTTCTGATTGCTCCCAAGGACACTAACATCATGACAGTAATCTCTAGTTGACTGTTCGAGAAAATTCGTGACATTTCTGGTATCTGACTGACAATATACAACAGTTTACTTTAAAAATCGAGAATGGTAAACTATATAAGAACGCGTTTGACAGTTTTTTAGTATATTTATCAAATATTATAAATAAAAAACCTAAGGCCGGTATTACATTGTCAAAGATCTTTGATAAAATATTTCATCAAATATTTGATCACATCTTTTCTATTCAAAATGTAACTTTATGTTTGTTTGTGTTAGTCTGGTGTGTTTTTATTGCTACAAAGTCAAGAAAAAGTAATGGGTGCTTAGAAAGGTATAGTTTATTAGTAGTGGGCCTGATAAGTAAAACTTTTTAATAACAATTTTCTCAAAATGTTAACTCTACGATCAACTGCTGAATTTTTTCAAACGGGGTTAGGTGATCCTTCGTAGACGCAGCAAACAACTACCCTACACTTGAACTAATTAAATTAAAAGCCCCGAGATAGAAGGCAAGAATGAATAAGGCCACATTACAGATGTTGATAATTGTCTATTTTAATTGCTAAAGAAATAAACAAATGAAAAAAATGTATAATATGAAGGGTTCACCTACATCATTCTAATCGAATACAACACTGCACTTCATTATTTATATAGATCTGTGATATTATTTATAGCTCACTATTTAACAACACACAAGATTGCTTACATTTTTCCGGTATATTTATTAACTTTTCAATCCGTCGGGTTTTCTAACAGTCTTTGTACGTCCTCACAATGGTACTAACAATTTTCCTTGTAGGCAATTAACATCTTGTTTCTATTTTATATATAACATTATACAAAATCAAAGTTCTTCATACTCAAACAAAATTTTTTTGCTGTACAATTCACAATAAACCTCGCAGGCGCAAATTTTTTTCACTGACAATTAACGTCAAAAATCATTTACCAAATATATGAGGACGCGTGCAAATGTGATCAAAGATATATGTCGAAGAGATATTTTATCAATGATTGGGTGTTACATTATCGAATCTCTTGGAAAAAGATGATTTATCAACGATATTTGTTCAAATATTTGGTCTAATGGTGACGCTATGGTTATAACATTCTTGTAATATGGGAACATATCATAGACTATTTATCCTCCTTTTTGAACTGCATTAATAGTAAAGAACCCACAATTAAATATACTCATAGAATTGGGAATGGGTATATTGTTTGCGATTTTTACAAATATTTACAGAAACCCAACATATACCAGTACCTGTTTAAATATCTATTTACAACATTCTTTTAACGTAAAAGGAGTCTTCAACCCTTATATGACAGAGCAAAGGCAGTTTGATCAACAAATGATTATTAAGCGATTTAGAGAACAAAAGAATATTAACAAAATTTATAAAGAAAATTGTTAATCAAATCGACAAAAAACAATGAAGCCAACAAACAACAGAAAGTACTTCTATTTTAAATAATAACACCCAAATTTAACACAAAGTTGATGTTATAAACATTTTAATGTAGGTTTCCTGTTTATCTGAAAAAAGGTATTGAAGATAAATACAAAGTAAAACGTTTTTAAAACAAACAATACACTGAGGTCGATTTTAAGGAAAAAAAAAGGAGAATTCCACTAAAGGTTCCAAAAATTATGTATACAGTGTACCTTGTGTCTGCGGAAACATATACCGGCAAAAATCGTGATTTCATGAAATCAGGTACAGTCAGTTTAGTTTTGCGGAGATTTATCTCCAGACCCAGCTTGGCACTTTCTCTGGTTACTCTGTTTACTACTATTTCATTTCTGTCGCCAGTAACTTTGTATCGCCTGTGTATCGTAAGTCTGTTAGTCTTTTACTTCCAATTGAAATTCCTCAAAGTCGACTAGAGCTCGTCTTATTATGTATTTTATATAAATGTCTGTGATGTATGATTATCTATCCTTACTATGGCTTCGTTTGCCTTGTATAGGTTATTAGATTTGTTAGGTGATTAGTTACCCACATTTCTTTTAGTATCTGCCACAAACATTTGTATTTTAATCAATCCAAAGCCTTTTTATAATCGATAAAGCACAGTAACATAGGCCAATTGAATTCTCTTGATTTTTCGATAAGGTGTCTAAAAAACATATAATCAGATCGAAATAGTAAACCATGTATTAATTGATACTGGCGTGAAAAAAGATGTAATAGGACAAAACCAAGATATTACTTAAAGAAGAACACACTAAGAAAAGAAAAATTAAAGTGTTTGTATGTTGTTAAACAATGAAGAATGTAGAGATGGACAGGTCCGGATGGATACGCATGTCCGGACCTGCATCCCTAGTGTTAATGATGGATGTACATCCGAAAGCAATTCGGACACAGATCCGCGGACCTGTCTGAGTGGCAAGAAACGCATTCAATGAGGGGTACTGAATATAGTTTAGAGATGTGTAGGTTCGGAAGGACACGAATCCTCGGATCTGTGTGAATGAAGGATGTACATCGTTACCGATCGGCGGAACCACTTGTTGATATTATACGCGAAACATGCCATGAGCGGTACTGAATCAATGATAGCGGTCTCGGAACTGCGGATCGGAGTGAGGGGAACAGTATTACTTATAGTTTGATCATATTAATTACAATTGATGTTTAATTACAAATTTACAAATTACAAATTTACAAATTACAAATTTACAAATTACAAATTTACAAATTACAAATTTACAAATTACAAATTTACAAATTACAAATTTACAAATTACAAATTTACAAATTACAAATTTACAAATTACAAATTTACAAATTACAAATTTACAAATTACAAATTTACAAATTACAAATTTACAAATTACAAATTTACAAATTACAGATTTACAAATTACAAATTTACAAATTTACAAATTACAAATTTGCAAATTACAAATTTACAAATTACAAAATCATTACTTATTACATATAATTACATGAAATGAAATTACATACAGTATAATTTAAAAAAAAAATAGAAGAAGAAATATAGAAGTATTGTTGGTTCATGGTTATATATTTTTATCGTTTTACTTGTCAAATATGGCTATTTTTATTTGTAATAATTATTTTGGATAAATCATCGATTTCTCGTAATTTCATTACATAAAGGGTAAAAAACAACAATTCAGCACCATAATCTCTTGAAAGCAGTATTACAATCCAACAGTCTGCCTGCAGTCCGACTCCGGTAATCACAGTTAGACAACCGGACCCATATGGGTCCGACGGACACGGGTCTTGGTGGAACTGGCTGCATATTTCGGATCCAACTCCGAATTATGAGCGGACCTACCCATCTCTAGAAGAATGGCAACAGACCCTATCCAATGAACATCAATAGCGAAACATTCAAAATTAAAACGCAAGCAAACATTATATTACCAAATCGCGTCAGTAAAACATGGTTTGAAAATAACTCCTGGGAAAGAATTCCGCCAAACTGTCTCTTTTACATCTTGAGTTTGGATTATTTACCTTATCCGTTTTTCAGAAATCGTTTTGAGGGGAGAAAACTCATATCAACAATCAAATATTACAATTTAAGTCAGACTTTTTATAAAAGTTAGTTGTCGTGCTGTAATAGTAAATAAATAATTTGATTTATTTTGAGGCCAAAATAATCAGTAACTCATTTAAACAAGTTATTCAAAATTATACATAATAATTCTTACCGAATTAATCATAAATCATGAAATAATATTAAAGTGCGCTGAACTCGAACAATTGTTAAATTAAATTACAAATCCTCAAACAAGGTAAATCGTTCATAAAAATCTGCATAATCATATCGTTCAGCACATATTTCGCCATCTTAATCGTTACAAGAACATCCATTTTCGAAACACCGTTTATTTAGCTTTTAAAATCGAAACATAAAAACGGCGTAAACACGGTTGGCTGTCTAAATGTTTTCTAAATTCCCGTGATCGTTGAGCAATAGCAATTATTAATGAAGGACATTTTCCGGTTATCTAATTAACAGGGTCGTTAAACTTAACGCGGCATAAAAATGGGATCAAATAAAGCACGACTCGTTTTTTTTTCTAGGTGATTTATGAAAACGGATGTAAGTGAAATTTCGTACGCTATTCGTCTTCGTTCGAAGACGTTTTCATCGAGATAAGAAAAATACTCGCACCTCCTTCAGCGTTAATTGTTCCTAATGGTACTTTTTGTTTATTTGTCTGTTTAACGCATGAGCTTACGATAAAAAAGCGCCAAGGAATGTTATAGTGAATAGAGAACCGCAGTGTGTAAACTGTGTCAGTATATTGCAGAATTCTTTAATTTTCATGCCTATATAACTATGAAATAAAAAAATAAACGTATAAAGATGTTATCTTGTAATATTACTAACACATAGTTTTAGTTTAATACACATAGAACAGTTATTCAAAAACGGAAATTAACTTTAAAAATCTTCTTTTTTTTTAATAAAATTACACATTACTAAAGGTAAGATATCAGAGTACACAAGTTAGTTAATGTTGTCGTTAATTTTTACTGCAATTGCCATTTTCATAGGCTGTTAGGCAGTGACTGTTTCTTCTTGTATTTCCTAGACAATGGTGACAAATTTCTAAATTCATCCTTAACGGATGAAATATGTACATTGGTTTCATTAATTTACGCAGATGTCCATATCAATACATAAAGATCTATAGAAAGACAAAGAAAGAATTTATGACAAAACCAGAAATATCTATAGGGGAATCAATCTTGAAGCCAAGTTTGTCAAGTTCAATCCAGTACTCGTTCACCAAATTCTGGAGAACTTTTGCAGAAATTTGAAGCTGACATTAGACAATTGGTACTCCTAATTAACCCTATTGTATTCGCCGAATTTTCCGAAAAAGACTGACATTAACTACACAAAGAATTTGTTCAGGCCGGGGTGAGAAGAACTTAGGGCCAACAAACGAGAAGGAATATATGGTCAGCTAGTTTTATTATGAGGTAAAAAAGGCTTTGCAGCACAAAATACGATGAAGTTAAAGTCTATAAGAGCCTAATGTTTCCAATCGAATGTAAAGGCTATATTAAGTAAGGTTACAGCTAATCGAAACGCAACAGAAGGACTTTAGAAATACTACCACAAAGCTCGCCCTACACTGGTAGCCAAATTATGCCTACCTCTCTATGCAAAATAGCAGGAGTTTAGTCTGCCAGGGTACTACCAATACCAATGGTAAAGATCACATTTGATACTGGGGACGCGGTATCCGTTGCTAAATCCAGGTTTCTAGCTCATCAGGGGCCCAATTCTCGAACGATTTGACAGCTCTACCACTCGACTTTCGACTTAAATCGCATTGAGATAAATGAAGTTTAATCCATATATTAAACTTCATATATGTTAGTTTTTGTACGACATAAGTCCTGAGTCGAGTGGTAGAGTCGTCGAATGATTTCAAGAAGCCTGCCCACAGTAATCTAGGTTAATGTCACCGTCTGGTGGTCAATGCTAATAGAAGATGAGGCAGAAGTAGAACTACGGTTAAGTAAATCCGGCATAAGATTTTTGTGGGACTTTTGGCAAAATCCTCGGCAAGGGTTCCGGATAGAAGAGACACATAATTACAACGATGGCTTAACATAACCTTCACATCGGGTATGAAAGGAAATGAGGCAGAGATTTTAAAAGTGACAAGAACAATTTAGCAATTCTAGATATCGTAGTAGATTTTGTAAATGTAGTTCAGATTTATAAATGATCAAAACTAATGAATAACTTGTCTGTTTACTGCATCATCTGGTATTGTCGCATCCATAAATACAAACGAGAAAAGAAATATGAATTGAAGAAAGACTGTACGAAGACATATCACTGTGGAATCCAGTTTGTGCCTGGATTCACGAGAAGGCAGTAGCTGAAGTTGAAGAGAATCGAAGAATCTGGCGGCAAATTAAGGTTAGCAGCACCGAGCATTACATTTATATAATCAAGAATTGTAAAGTTTAGTATATAGTTAAGTAGTGATAGTCAATTTTGAGCAGTTTTTTTATATCACTGCATCTTGAAGACCTATATCCTGTTTCTGAACTTGGACTGTATTTAGTAACTCTTTTTGTCCAGCGGTTATCTGTCATTCTAGCCACGTTCAATTCCATTTTAAACGTAGAATAGGTTCGATTGTGCCCCGTATTCCTGTGTTGCCTCTAGTCGGTCTATTAGTGATATTTGCCTCAAATGGTGGCTAAAATTTATTTTTAAGCATATTGGAAAACCGGATTGATTTTAGTTTCTCAAAAGCTCGCAATATTAATCATAGTCTGTTTGATTTCGTGCACTTGAATGTTCTGCGCAATGCAGATCTCATGTTTTATATATTTGTAAAGGCTTACCTGCTGTAAGTTTTTTTGTTTGTTTTCACGGAATCGCTTAATGTCAGATTGTCATATATTGAGTGCTTTTGCAGAAGTCTCTTGAAACTTGTGTACCTAAATTCTCGGTGCTGCTATCAAAAGTGATAAGAGTTGTGAAGGGATGGTATTTGCTATGTGCAACATCCAAAATGTTTTTAAAATGTAGGAAGGTGAATAAAGCTTTATTAAGCAGGGTAGTATGTTATTTATTTAAAAGTTACATTATATGTAAATGAGTAAAACTAAAAGAATTTATGTGTACTTTTATTAAAATTCAGTATATTAAAATTGATAAAATAAAAGAAGATATTTATTTATTATCATTGTCTTGATTTTTATCTGGAATTGTAGATTCACCAGTTAACAGGATAAATGTGTTACACAATGATCAATAAATTTAAATAAATTTGTTTTGGAAATTGTAAATGAAATTTCAGCCTTACTATCTGCAAGAAAACCGAAAAGAATACACCAGAATCCTGAAAATTATCACTTATATACCACATCTGTGAAAATATCAACAAAACTAACGGTTACTTTTTTTGCGCATGCTATAAATTTGTCGTTTTCAATTATCTTTGAACATTAGCTCCTGTTTCAACATAACTTCTGTATACAATTAAGTTCGTTAATAACCCACGAAGAAACTATGTTAAGAAGGCAAACGGTCGTCGACGCAGTGATCCTTTACCATCTAAGTCATCGTGTAATGTATAATGGATGGTTGTGTCGTACTACAACGACCGGCATTAGATGATTTTTGATATTCACATTGAACCGTTAGTTGTGGTAATGCGAAACCGAACCGACGAATAGGTGCGAATCTTAATTGTAGACAGAAAACGTTTACAAAGACGGCGGCGCGGCTTTGTGGTAATTGTGTTATTCCTAAAGTCAAAGCTATCGCATAATTCATATTTGTAGAAATATAAGTAGGTCGTCGCTATGAGAAGACGTGAATATTAATTGAGCACTCTATTTTCTCCGACCTGACCATACAATGTATGGCAGCACACTTCCTCTAAGGCACGCATAGCGTACCTTTAGGGAAAAATTCACTAAACCCCAGATATACTACATATCAAAAGGGTTTAGTTCTGTGGGAGCCCTTGCCAGGTTATCAGGCCCGTGATTGGCGTCGTGGCTGCAGTTTCCCATGAATTTTCGGACCGTCCGGGCTGTTCCTAATAGGACGGCTTTTTGCATCAGTTGGTAAAGCTAGCTCAAGTTTCAGCGCTTAAATTAATATTAGGGTATTTTCATTATTTTTGCTGTAAAGTGCAAGTGAAATCTTATATCCCTATTTTTTAATTTTTTAGGTCCTATAGTTTCGGAAATAAAGCGAGAGAATTGTTAAAATTTTCTATATATATTTTTTAATATGTTTTAAACAATTTATTATGCAAATTTGAAAAAATACTTCTGTATTCCTCATAATAATAAGACCTTTAATTGTGTATATTAAATGATGCGTTGGATTATTTTTTTATTTCTTATTTAATTCTATAATTACCCCCCAAAATTAATATTAGAATTCTCTCCTTAGTTTTGATGAAAACTTGGAGAAATGTCCTATATTCCCTATTTTTCAAAATTTTAGGCTCAATAGTTCCGGAGATATGGGGGAATGGATGATTTTTATAAATTTTGCCCCCAGAGGTACCCCTAAAATCGAAATGTCTTCATTTACGATATGCACCTCCGATTGGGTACACTGATACCAAAGGTTGAACCTTTTCCGTCCAATAGTTTCGGACAAAAGTGCTGTGGTCTGAAAGACGAAGAAATTAGGAGTGATTGTTTCCGTATATTGGATATACGGAACCCAAAAAATGCATTCTAAAGCACTGCAGTTTGTTAAAAGTATCTAACTTCAAGAAATGTGAAATAGAATGCACCAATATGTGTTCGTTGATTTTTTTTATAAAATTCATTTATATCCTGATCGTTTTAGGCGCTACCAATTTACCGGCCCACATGGTGAGCACACAACATAAAACTGACAACGGCTGTCACAAGTCAAGTTCTGCATATTTAAAGGTTGAACTTTATAATTTATTTATAATCATCTCTATTGTTTGGGATAAATAGTATATAGCTTGCACAATACTGCGATACAAAACTTATCCTTGCACCCAAGTATTGGTACAGAGTTTTGGCGGTTCCAAATTTCTAAGCAATATCACATAAGATCCCATAAGCAGAGTAGTTTATGATTAGAGAGACTAGCAGAATTAATAGTTTTCATTAACTCACCTGATAATGGACTTCATTTTTTGAGTCAGAATAGCTATTTCAAATAATCCTAAAGTCTCTTATTTTGGCTACATTTGAATAATTTTCCACCAACATTTACAATTTACATCTCAAAAAATGTATCTTCTAAGCTATGCAACTACTTATCGTCAGATTGCTTTAGTTCAGGCTTCTGTTTATACCTACTTGAAGAGATGAAACTAGATACATTACTGACTGTATTAGTGATGATATTCGAAATCTTCAGTCACATTTAAGGTGAATTGCATTTCTTCGACAAATGTCAACTCTAGGAGTGCCGTTCATAAACTTCAAAGACAATTGTTCAGGTAGGTATTTGATACTCGAAAGCAATATTACCATTGTACACTATCACATAATATAAAGCTTTGTTCGCTTATGGTATTTATGTCCCAAGGAACTTTAAGTTAGTTACACTCTCTTGTATTCTTCAATTATTAAGTACACTATTGTAATATTTTCATTATCCTTTCTATACCTATGTAAATTCAGAAATGAGGTCAAATAAGATCTATAATTACGTTTCATTTCACACAGTAAAATTTGATTCTTCATGAACTAATATATACAGTGTGACCCATTTCAACTAGTGCCACCCTTGTAAAATGTTTATTCGTTGACAGATTTTGGGGCGACTTTTTTTACAATTTAGGGCACATAAATGTCTATTTTACACTAAGATGTGGATGTTTTAATCTGAATGGAAAGGCCTATTAGATTGATAATATTTTAAAAAGTAGGCTAGGGATGTTTTAGTCAAAATTGGAATAAATCGTGGTATTCTCAGTAATTGAAAAAATGACAATGTACTAAAATGCTGTTACAAATTTTGTCATTTTTTAAAGAAAAAGTGAAGAAATTGTTCGAATTGAAATGAAAAGAAGTAAATTGAAGCAAATAAAAGAGCATATGTTAGCTTTATATAAATTATTCGAATTCGAGGTGTTCATCTCGCGTTCAAATATCACTAAAACACGTCTCCATACTTCTGCTACTGAAAATACATTGAAGGAAGGACTTAAAACTGCATATACGAAAAGATAAGCAATGTTATTTACACTTGTCGCCTGCTGTGGGACTCTGATCAATAAAAAACTATTGTAGAATCGAAAAGTGACGTCATTTTGTCGTCATAAGGTATACCTTTGGCATAACGATGATACGAGTTATGATTTTTTGGATTCTACAAAAGATTTCTATTGATCGGATTTCCACAGCTGGTACACTTCTAAAAGTAATTTCATTCGAATTCTACAAGTGTATATGTATTACTTTTCAGCCTAGCCACATATTAAATGTAGCCTTACACCAACACTTCCAAACGCTACCTTTAATTTCAATCACAGATGAGAGTCCAAAAAATGCCTAGCGAAAATAGACATACCTAAAAGTTCTGTAATCTTTATAATCTTTATAAAGTTATTGAATTATACACGTCCTTCCTAACAACTTACTGGGAATTTAGAGAGAATTCCAATTTTTTTAAAGAATTGGCTCATGAATGTTCATTAAATGGTGGGTTGAAAGTTCCGCATAACCTCAACCTGCTGGTGAAGATGATAGAAACCAAAGACTGTGTTATAGCTGTAATCGCATGTGGTACAGAACCTAAGCATTAATAAAACTAACTAAGAAGAAAATTATAGTGACTTGTTATGCAATGGAGTGATTTCAACTGGTGGCAGTTCCTGTACTTACCAAAACACGAAAAGCGTATATGAAATTTACTGTTTCATTGCTACATTAGGCAACGTATGACGCTCTTTCGAGGTGAGACTTCTTATCAGGTACAATCCCTGAATAGCGTAGTGTTATGAACTGAAATACTTCGATATAAACTTCATTAATACGAGTATTACTCATTCCCTTATATGGTTTTTGTATTTTACTAAAAACGGGAACAGAGTATTGAAATAGTATGAGATTCAATTCATATACTTAAGACGTTAGATGTCGCTGACATTAAAAGGTTCATTTCACTGACATTCTCGAACAGATGTTTACTTAAATCAGAGAGTGAGAAGAAAAACCGCGAAGAAAGAACATAATTGTCGCGTTTTTTAAGTGTAAAATTAAATACATCGGGTGTGTTATCGGTACCGATGTCTAGAAATAAAACACAAGACTAGCTAACGGTCGCACAAAAATTATATTTGTAACACCACCACTGATGGTCATAGGTCAATGATGATATGTTGGGGACCTTATTGTACATTGAACGATGTAGTTATGAAAATATTAATTCCAAATTCATACATTATTTATAAATTAATTATTAGAAACACAAATCACAGAAGAATATTTTTACAAAATTTAGGAATCCCAGTTGCGAATGTTCAACTAAATATTCCTAGAACTATTTGCTTGCTTCTTGTGGAAGTCTGTAGAATAAAAACTAAGATTCTAGACACTGTATCCTCCAGATTAAAATAATTGACTAACATAATTTGTTGATTAAAAGTCGCCCAATAGTTTCAGACTATTACAGGACTTTTCAGCGAAAATGTATTTTTTTGCCAGTGGACCAAATATTACTTGTACAAGTATGTATAAGGTTAATGGTAAATCATGTTGTTTTTCATGTTTTGTAAAATGTCAGTTTTAGAAACTGATATTATTAAAAATTTATAAAATATTTGAATTATTAGTGTAAGGTTGTTTCTTTAAAATCTCTACGATTTTTTTCTGACACTTCTTTATTACCTACTGCTTTCTTTTAAATCCATAAAATTGCTTATTAGTACCTTTCATATTTCAATGCCACTTCGAATAATAAATGAGAATAATAAAGAACAGATAAAACGTTCGTAAAACTCAAAAACTATTTAATGAACATCGCCAATTATTTTTACTTGTCAAAGTCATCAAACACCACCTATGAATGCACAATTTCCTCATAGCATCGGTTGTGTTTACGAGCCATTCAAAATTAAAAAGAAACTGATAACACGGCATTCTTCAACGTTCATTACAAGGAAACCTTTAAGCGGACATATCAGATAATCGTATTTTTCTTGTAAAGGTCGACATCAGCGAACAAACAAATGCATACATTAATGAAAGAGAATGAGTCAATCAGGAAGAAGAAAGGCTGGCGTGAATGCGAATATTGCAAATCGACATTTGCAAGTCTATTTTTGTCAACACTCATACGGGTAAAAATTAACGCCTTCGCCTACGCAAAGCGCAAACAAAACGCTCGACACATATATCGGCGAAACAAACGTCCTTTGTTCGAACTCGGATAACGGAACATTGCCGTGGAAAAAATCAAGAAACGTAATTCTTTTACTACGAGTTGACCAACAAGATCGTTTCGTAGAAATACACAGCAGTTTTTTCATAGCGCGTGGCTTTTGTCTTCGGAAGATCTCGAGACGCATTAAACGGTTCTGAAGTTTTACGAGGAGGTAACTCCATATAAAGGAAATGACTTACGAGCAATAAAATTGAGATTACATCGACTCTCGGCTTAACTGTTGCATACGTTCGTCTAGTTCGGAGGAGCGGAGAATGTTGCGCAATTAATCTTTTCGCCAACACAAAGTAAATCTGCAGTAATGCTGATGAACAAGATTAGCACTTTTCATGCTGGAATAGTTACTAGGGTGAATCAAACAGGGAATAATCGGAAAGTTTCTAAAATGAACACTAAGAGGGCGTGTTTGTCATTCGTTCTGGACAACTTTCCACAATTTTTAGTATATGAACATAAGGGGGGATTTTAGGCTTTTATTTAATTGCTTCGTGTATATATCGGGTTTCCGTTATTTGTAATCCATATTCAAGAAGTTTGTGTCATTCAATTCAGCTCAAATTTGGCGTACCAATGTAACTTTGATGACAGTCTAGTATGGTACCACTGATGCAGCCTAAGCTTGTTAATCGAAAATATGAAGAAAGCTATTAGTACAAGAGGCTAGCAACGCCTGGAAAACAAGAATTTCAGGTAGGTTTAGATAAGCTATCTCTCTCACTCTCCCGGAAGTCATACGGGCTACCTGGCTAGCGGTAGTGGTTGCGTTCATCAGTGCGCGTCGTACGTATACAGGTAAAATGTCAATGTGTCAAATAATTCTAAAAAGGTTTCTTTTTTTCATTATTTTAATTTAACTAGTTGACAGATAAGTCTAGTATTGCCACATATTCTTATTGTTGTTTAAACTGTGCCAATGGCTAATTTTGATTAAAAAAATATTTTTCAATAATATTTTAGTAAGGTTGAAATTTTTATATTATGTTATTTAAGTATCTAAAAAGCCAAAATTAATTTGCCTTGAAATAATAAAATTATTAAACCTTCAGGCAGGCCGATCTAAAAGTGAAAAGTAATATCGTATTTTGCCATTAAATCTGTAAAACTACAGTAACAAATTCTGTGATATCCATCAGTAGCATTAACTTTATCTGTTAACTTTACACAATCATTATAAGTTTAAAATTTAAATGCATTTGTAAAACTTCTTTACAATTTTTTAATTTATCTTCGACAAAAGTTATTATTTTTTATTTCTGTCTCTACAAAAAAGATTTTAATTTATCACTAGCCATTGTAACAAAATTTCTTTAAAAATATTGAGTGAGATAACATATCTAAAAACCTGCCTACCTGAAATTCTCTCCCGAAAACGTTCCTAGCTCTTGTGCCCCGTCCAAACTCTCCTCGAGGCTACACGAGAAAACGCGACTGCGAGAGTGTGGACGGTGCGCTCGTGTCTCCTTGTCTTCCTTGCCCCGCCACGCTGTCGTTCCGTTTTGTTTCGGTTTTTCGGACCCGAGTCAAAGGACGAGTAAGACGAGAGAATCAACGTAGTCAGCCTGAATAAATTAACAGTAAGGATGGCTAGCACTCCTGCAGCCTCCACTCGCCAAGAGTCGTCCCAAGGGCCTCTAGGAGGCGCCTCGCGAGAGTGTGGCATCAGACTACATGTAAGATGTGACTTCAGATACTGAGAAGGCGAATAAAGCTCAATTCCAAAATGTTTTGTGTATGGGTAAATAATTCAATGGTCCCAAGTTAACTTTACGACTTTTAACTATTTAACTACTAAAATGGCTCAAACAGACACAACCTTTTACCAACGTCTGAAAGACCTCTCCAAGAAGCAGGTAATTTTTAAGAGTTGGTCTTTCCAAATTTCAGACAACAAGGAAATGTTGCGTGATCGCAAATATGTTAGTTAAGTCTAATGCTGGTGTCTCACAGTCCGCATACGATGAAAATTATTAGGATTCAATGTACCAGTGAAAAGAGCAAATTTACGGACATTTCAACATACAAATTTTAAGGGTTTTTAGGTGTTATATCACTTAAAAACCTCCAATGACTGAACTATGGGTATAGGTATGCTTTCTTTCTATTGGCATTTGCAGATTTTTATTTTATTAAATTTTATTGCACCATTAATCCTTTTGGTTACTGAAATTTCCTACTAGAAAACAACAGGAAAGCATCGATTCCCTGCATCGAGTCGCGCTTTTGAAGTTTCCGATCTTTGGCGGATAGGAGTGAAGGATCGAAAAACACCTAAATTAATAATACAAAACGACAGCAAAAAAGGGTACAAATTGGGCGATAATATCTTTCACCCTCCCAAACTTTCGGTAGTTGAAGAAATAGAATGAATATAATCACTCATAAAATATACATTTTAAAGAAGGGTACGAACCCAACGTGGGTGGTCATCTTTTCCGGAGAACGGACGTGTGAGACAGTAGTCTAACAAGCCTCATTCTCTCATTCAAACTTTAATTTTACCTGGCTGCAAAGATAGTCGTCAATACTACGATTAGGCCAGAAACCGCTAAGGAAATGGAAAAAATAATTAGTCAGCAGATACGAGTTCACGTGGCATTAATGATATTTAATAAACCCTAAAAAAAAAAAATTAAGATATAATGCAATTTCTATACTACAAGTCTACTGATATCAGTGTTCACCTTAAATCTGAGGTACATTGAGCCATTGAAATAAAAGAAGGCTTATTTTTCAAGCACAAACTCAGGATTCAGATTTTATTTCTCTGTGTAAAAAAGAAGAATGATTACAAAAGCTGCACAAAAGGTCGACATATTCGCTAATTTAGATGAACTCAACAAAAAAAAAATAGTAGTGAAATGTTTCTAAATTTCCAAATGTCATGACCACCGGTCCAGAAGAAATGTACGGGCTTTGATAGTGAAATACTTGAGGCTATTAACAGAAAAAAATATTCCTATTTCACTAAGAGTAACCTGTAACATACACACTAGGTATCAAATCCATTCTCAGACAAAAGAAATGCTCTAGCACACTTACTAATAAGAGAGCAAGAAGAATTCATGGGGATAAAAACTGATCTGAAGTTAATATTAATTTTTTCCGAAACAGAAAAAAATATAAAAAAAATGCAGTAAATTCATAAAAGTCCAAATGTTACCGAGTCTCACTCTGACATTCTAGTCAAGGGCATTAAAGTCTACAGATAAAAATTGAGTTTACATTGCTTTGAAATTTCTATTACAATTTGCCTAGACCTATTTATAAGAATTTGGGTTTTTAACTCTTACTATGATCAAATAATAAAAACAGAAGATGGCAGCAGCCTTCTCAGTGATTGTTCCAAATTTTAGTCATCAATGCTCAGTTTAGGAGGCTCATATATCTTACTATACATAGTATAGACTTTAATAACAAATAAATATAGGAAACATTGTTTTTTTCTATGATATATCTCTAAAATTTCTTGAGTTGGTAGGTATATCACAATATAACCTCAACATGTTTATTCTGGTCTTGACAGGTGTATCTACTGTAGTACACGTTAGTGTTGACCTGATTGGTTTTGACGAGACGACAACATAACAAATATAGATGTGTCCGATGTGTGATGATGTTTGATTGTTTAATCAGTTAATATGTTATTCGAAGAGCGCCCAATCTATATTATTTTATAGCTATTGGAATTATTTAGTTAACGTGAACCTCCCAGATGTCGCTGTATACATTTCGTGTTTAAACACTTACCTAAGCTGCTACAATTTTAAAGCTGTACGAAGCCACTTACCTGCAACAATAAACAAGAATTTAATTAATGAAATATTTTTTAATGATATGAATTTAGTGGTGCATAAAATTTTATTTTGTTTATATACGCATATACGAGGTACAAAATGCAAACAAACTAGGTATATCTGACAGTTGTTCAATTGTGTAGCGTGAATTCTTCTCTATCAGTTGTTTCTCCTCCAGTGTGTGCAGATTAGTATCTCCAGTTTATATTTAAATTTTGTCGGAAAAAATGATCTTGAAACAACTATATGGTAGTAAATGTAGTCCAAATCAGACTCGGCAGTAAAAAAATAATTCAAATATATTCACAGTTAAAGCAATGATAGAGCTAAACATGAATAAAAAAAAGAAAGCAAGGAAAGTAAAAGCAGAGTCTTCTATATGGGAAAATTGTTAACAATGTTGAGAAAATGAATCAATGATAAATCATAATAAAAAGTGGTGGTAATAAGTCCGAACAAAATTTTACTTTACTTTTTATTTACCAGTATTTGGGAAATAGGTAAATGTAACGCACTTACATTTTAACATACACGCTATACTTATAACAGAGATGCAACAAAATGCGTGTTTACTATTATTATTTATAACTACATTAGGACTCACTAGACCATATGCTCGATCGACAAAATCGAAAATTAGAGAATGTACTCGCGAAAACATAACAAAAATAATATATAAATAAATATATAAAAGTAACTAAGGATGGTATCCGTTAACAGATTTCTATAATGATAACAATTGACCACATACTTTAAACAACAATACTGAAGGTAGTGCAACAAATGCCCAATTATGCCCTGATTACAAAGACGATCTTCAAATCTCCTTGGGGCTTGGACCAATATAACTACACTCAGAAGCCTCCTCAACTGTGAGTTCAATATGACCTACTTGGTTCAGATGTATCACTACTTCCTAGCAGAACTGAAACGAGTTAAATAAACGTTGCGTAGAATTATGCAATGCGGTTGCAGAAGTAGCTAAGAACTGTAAATTCGTGATACGAAGGAAAGATTACGTTTTGTAATCATGACATTTTCTATAAATTAGATATTTGTGCAAGGCTACAAAAATTCTTTAGGTTTTAGCTAAATATGAAATAGAGAACTTTGCAGTATGCAACTGTCATTCAAACATCCAAATGACAGGTCATTGAACGCAATACAGATGTCCCACAAAGATTTCTCTAATTTGATTAACAATATGAAAAGTTCTCCAATATTTTGAGTTAGTTTCAGGATTCAATTTTAACGAATTAACTGTTTATATACTGAGTAAAAAATTAAAGTCTGCGGTCGTAATCAATCCATCACCCCTGACAAAAAATTGCTAAGCCAAAGAACATATCCCCCCCCCTCACACAAATAGTTTCTGGCTACGACTTTTTAATGAAACAACCATAATAAGAAGCGACAAAGAGGACCTAAATTCATTTTTGTTGAAAAACCTGTCATTGACTTCCATTAAAACAAAGAGTATATTAATCCAATCCCTATAGCCAAATATGTATTTATTAAGAACAAATGCAATTGAAAACGTCTAATTTATTTTCACATCAGTTTAAACTTTATATAAATAATCTTATCAAATGCTAAGCAAGCTTTTTATATTGCACAGCTATTGCAATTCGTTTTTCATTACAATTTATATATTATTCTATTTTGTGGTTGAAGATAATGATATACCTATTAAATAAATCCCATCTTTCAAATGGCACCTTTTTGTAAACGACAATAACTATAATAACAATTACGTTATTACCTAGTTTAACGACCTTTATAATGTTAATTTTGATTTGTACCTTTATTATCCTCAGTTAACGATATGCCATCAAAATTAAGATATGTAGTTACACATAATACAGTACTGCCTATACTTTTTTTAACAGCAATGTAAATTTTAAGATAATTTAATTCACTGTCCTTATAACTTTATTTCAACAAACACCGGTTTTTCTTACAATGGCCCTCTACTTTTTCTTTCAACAAATGCATTATAATGATTGTTAACGACTGATAATACAAAACCGTTATTTTTGGTAATTTGATGACATATCCTTTAATTTATAGGGTATTCAAACTAAATTAGAATGGTGTGTATATATAGAAATTCTTGCGCTACCACAAACTCGAGTCGGATTGACACAGACCACCCTAAGTCTGGATGACATTAACCACTTAAGAAACATACAAACGGTTGATATAAATAGTTCGAGAACTCTAATAAAACGGAAACTTCTTTCTGTGTATAAATAAAAGACAAATCTTTCAACACGATTTCAAACTTCTATTAAAGCTAAAACTGCAGCAACCGACAGGCCACCCAGAAATAGTCTTTAGCTTTATGCATTTTTATTCTTTTATTACCATGTGGAGAAATTATTATTAATATGTTATAGAGCCGTATGGTACAAGAAATTAAACTTTACTATTCATGAACCAGGTTGTTTACAGTCAATAATATTCGTCGTGAAGTTAGTTATACTCACAGGTTGAATGCTTAATAATAAAATATAATATATTCAAATTATTATAGAGAAATTGTAGAATGTTTTAAGTAGGTAACGAAAAAAAATTTATGTGCATATAATGTATGCACCACCTAGCTACACTCAATGTTTATGGGAAAATTTTGTATAACAATAAATAAGAAAATATTGTGTGTGGATATATGAAATTCGCAAATTTTAAAATTACCTATAAAAACTAGGATACAAAAAATCAAACACAGGGGAATGTAAAATGTAAAATTCTACAAATCTGCACTAAGTGGCAAAACATTTTTAAATTTTTTTTTAATATAGGTGGTATAAATAAATATATAAAACGGACTAATTGGTATAAGAAATTATATATTTTGCATGTATTCCTTATATTCGTACACACTAACTTCAAACTATGTTGGAAAGTATCTAGCATGTTATAAAAACCGGTGAAATGTCATTATCGTAGAGCGTTTGATGTCTTATTTGTTTTTTTGAACAATATAACAATATTTATGGTTTTAGCTGTTTATTGCGCTTAACTTAATATCGTAACGGATGCAAATCTGTAATATGAGATATTCTCTATCTGCAGTTATAGTGAAGTTTTATAGTGTTAATATATAACAATACAATTTGTATCGTAGAAAGTGAAACCGCTGCTAGACAGTTCATAAAATTGTGTTATTATTAAAGTTTTGAAAACTACTTTCAACCCTTTACTTTAGTATTGGAGTAGAATTTTCAATTTATTTTGTCAATAAACTTCGAGTGATTTGAATAAGGCCCTATATTATTTTTTTAAATTCATTATAGAGGCTCTGTAGTTTCGCAGAAAAAGGGGGAATGGATTTAATTTTATATATTAAAATATTAAATATTTTGAGGAAATTAATTTTAAAATACAAGTAAATTATTGTTATTAACTCCGTGGGTTCAATTAATTGTTTTGAAAAACTAATATTCACTTCACTTTTGTAGATACTTTTATTTACACGTAAACATAAAATATTTCCAACAGCTGATTCTAATACTATTTACATCGAAATCATCAAAACGAAATAAGCTCAACGCACTAAACTAAAACTCCAGAAATTAATGTCACTTTATATAGCGTAAATTGTCGTTCTGGATGGCACTACATTTTTCTGCCCAGCATCGAGAATACTGTTTGGCGCCATTTCGAAAATTCCAGTCTAACTTTTTATTAACCCAGCGATTGATGTCTCATCGGAATGAAACCAGGGCCGGCTTAGGTAAATTTCGTAACAATATATTTGTATTTTCAATGTAAGTAATTAGCTCGACAAAAAGTTTTATTTTCCACATAATTCTATAATTTGTCCATTGAGTAAATATATATTAATCAGTGAATTTGCCCCACAAACTTAAGTGTTAGGCTCAGTAATTTCGGAGATTAAAAAGAAAATTGATCGAGTTTTCTCTTCAAAAATAACATTGGGATTTCCTTATTTTACTTTTTAAAATTTTTAGGCTCAAAAGTTTGAGAAATAATAGGGAATTATCGATTTTTCTAAAATTTCTCCAAAAATCACAATTCGTTTATTTACGCAATGTGCTCCTGATCAGTTCCCCAAATATGTATTCATAGCAAATTTCTACTATATTCGTCCAGTAGTTTACGAAAAAACCCAAGACAGCAGGTGAACCGAAGACTGATTCTATAAGATTTCAGATCATTCAATGTAGCCTAAAAATATCCAAACGCCTCAAATACAATACCAGATCCCGTTGATTATAGCAAGATTAAATTTATCATATTAACTGTGCCAAAAGAATTATTAAATAAATGGAAATGACAATAAAATCCCATCGTATTCTGTTTACTACGCAATAAATTATATGACTGATAAAAAGCGACCTGGAACAAAATTTATCAATTTTTCGGCGTTTCAGCCGTTTTGGGTACGACAATCATAATTAAACACATAAAAATTGATGATGAGTTCAACTGCATCATTTTTATCGCTAATGGCTTATTTTGGTAGCTGTAAGTGTGCTTTCGGGGAACTTAAGCTTTTATCGTGAAACACTTGAACGCAATGAATTTGCTTTTACGTCGAAATTATAATTCGATTTTTATGAGGGAAATGCCAACATTTTGATGACGACTACGAATTAAAAATATATACAAAATAAGCACTGAACCCTAAAGCTTCATGTTCATGTAATATTGAAAACCAATTCAAAAGCAATACATACGAACTATACTCACAAATTTCCAGTAATAATTGTGATCCATTGTTAAACAAATTTCTTCTTGAGGTCAACTTTTATAGGCAGTGGAGTAACAAAATATCTTTTACAAATTACTTATAAGTGTCCATTGAAAAATACACTAGAATCCTTTAATTTTTCCTAAATCAGAGAAATCTTTAAATGCTCATAAATACCGGCTCTTATATGAGGGTTTCTTTTTCGTCATATACGAAATTTTCATTAAAAAAATTAGATATTCACTCTGAATCTTCTGTCGAGTTACACATTTTGGCAGAACCGCGTCCTACACATATCCTGATGTTAGGCATTATAATAGCTCCTGCACCAGTATTTCGTTAATGCTGAAATCGGCTTATTTTTGTTTTTGGTCAGAAAAAATGTATCTCTTTAATCGAGACCCCAAAAGTTCTGTATATAACTTGGGAAATCTTAAATCATGAACTAAATCATTGAGATAATAAATGTGGCCCATTACCTTATATACTTGCACTGATTCAATGGATTAGTGCGATAAGAGGATGTTGTGGAATATGTAATTCTTTAATACGAAGGGTCACTTTATAAGCAGATAGCAAAATAGTAAACCTTACTACTTTGTTTACCTTTTGTAAATACCAAAATAATAACAATTTGAGGAATGAACTGTGTGGTGTCATTGAAGTTATAGGAATTTTGAACGGCATAGATCAGGGCTTCTTAAACTATGGGTCGCGACCCCAAATGGGGTCGCGTAGCAAAATTCTGCGGTCGCGAGAGATTTTGTATGTTTCAAAACGAATTCTAAAACTATATATTTTCATATGGGGCTATAACTTTCATTTAATTTTTTTTATAAATTGGGAAATTTATCAATTGTTGTGCTTTAAAAGTAGTTTGATCATAACTAAAATACAATTTTCTTATTTTTTCACTGATTTAAAATTATTAAGGAATCACTTAGCACAAAATACAACCTTTTTACTGTAGTATTTAAACAAGATGGTTCGTCGACCAGTTGGAGATTGACTAAACGAAACTTTTTATACGCGGGCCTATCGAATGGCCAGGTCGTTCACATGATTTGAGGCTTCTCAATTTTTGTTGTGGTATAAGTGACGGGACCGGAATCGGTAGACGACCTCATTAGTGCTAATATCCGACCAGAAATATTTATTTATGTAGAGTTCAAATTCAGGAGAAACTAGATTATTATCAGGATCCAGGATTGTCGTTTAAGAGGATGTAAACCTGCTGAGGGTAAGTTTTAGAAAAATGATCACTAAATCTCACAGCTGAGATGTTTGGCGGGGGAGCAGGGATGTATTTTCAGCATTTTCATTCAGGGAAGGAAAAACAGAATGCAGTATAGACAAACACCCTTTTACTCTTTCGTCTCATTCCAAATAAATGAGAGGAACTACCGCTTCTACCCCTGAATGCGCCTATGGGCGAGCTTGAGCTCCTTAGCCACCCTGGATCTGCCACTGGGAGCAAAGAAGACATTTTGAGCAATTAATACATTAATCAAATAAATATGTCCTAAGTAAAAATTAGTTCATTAAATGAATCGCTCATAACTTTGTAACTACTCATCAGATCAAACAAAAAACAGTTGAATAGAGAATAAAAGAAGAATACAAATATAAGTTTGAAAAAAAAAGGTTATAGGTGCCCATTTGGTACGGTCCATGTCAAAACTTATTTAGATTGACATATTTTAGGTGGTTTTGGTTTGAGAGTAATGGCTTGTTCCATTCAAATTTTAATACAGGCACATAGTCATAATGTGTATAATTTATAGCCTGATTACTTTGAAAGAACAATGACGAAGGAAATATTTACGATGCTGTTCAAGTAACTTAATTTGATATTCCCAATGTCCAGATGTCCAGATAGCTGAACAGATAGAAAAAATAAGGTATAAAATCTTAATAAAATAAAACGAGGTAAAATAATCAACTGAAATTTTATAATACAATCAACTACAGAAGCGAAACATATGTAAAATCAGCTGGTGAGAAATTTTGGTCCACCGTTTTCTCGTTTGTGTCGAACGGGATTGAAAAGTGTGTGATTGTTGAATACAATGAGACAAAATTTGCGAGAAAACCGCCTGGCTAACATAAGAAAAACTGATTTTCTATTTTTCGAAAAAAACTATTTTGATCCGCTTTTCTCGCCTCTTGTTGACTAAATGAATTAATTCTATATTGCAACCAAGCATCAAAATACGATATGCATAGGTGTCGCAAGTGGTTAAAGGGTTAAGATAAGGACGTGATCCTGTAAGGAAATGTATCTATATGCCAGGATTTTCTCGCTTCTACCAAGCAGAAGAATGAAAGTTGATACCGAGAGTAGTTCACAAACAAAATGGCATAAGGTTTGCGATTGGCCAAGTAACATTAATGAACGCAAAATACTGTACAAACTGTCCTGTCCGTAGTGTTACTTGGTCATTTGCAAACCTTATGCGAGAAAATCACGGAATATTGTTACGTTTCCTCAAAGTATCTCGTCCTTAACTCAACCCTTTCACCCCATACGACACTTAGGCATACCTTTTTTTGATACTTGGCTATATCATATAATTTACTTCAGTAATGAGGTTTTCTCGCAAATTTATTCAGATTGAATTCAACAATAACACTTTTCAGAAAATGGTGGACCAAACTCTGTCATCAGCTCGAACTGCAAATATTCGATATGAATTAAGGAACAAAGAACTAACAGAATGGAGAAAGAGTGTATACCAGTTAAAATCTAAAGTTATAAATGCATTAGAAGAAGAATAGGAAGGCCGAAGAAAATACGGTAATAGGGATGTGTCTAACACCTAAAACGAAGAAGAAGAAGGCCGAGAATATGATATTAAAAGAGTTTTCATTCATGTAGTAATTTCTACACTCATTTCCTCCAAGTAGGTAACCTAAACAGAGTCTTCAATGTCAACTCGTAATTTATGAATGATAATCCTTATAGAGACAAATAAATTAGAAACTATGAATGAACTACTAAATAAGTAAAACAACCGTGATGAAATATTATTATTTAAAAAGCGGAAAAAATTCTACCATATTTGTTTATTGGTGTGGTGTGTTTAGTTACACCTTCTGGACACTTAACATAGACAACCATGAAATAGAAACCTGCATCAGTTCCGGTCTTTATTGTGTTAGTTCCTCATTTTTTTAACAGCCGAAGGTTCTCACAAGAAGATTTCCATTTGCGCATAATAACAATAATAAATATCGAAAGCGTTGATGATATTAACCTTGATGTTACTGTCAAGGCCAGCATTCAAGAAGGAAAAAATTCAATCATCACGCCCGTACTGGCAGCGCCAGATCAATTAATTCGATACAACATTCAATTTAGTTAGTCATTTCATTTCCTAATTCCTTTTATTACTTCACACTTGTCGTCACCACATAATTTCTTGGTAAAAAAAACTCACCATAATAAGAAATGTCTTACTAATGTTTATTCCTGTTAAGGAATTTTGAGTAAATGGAAAAAATTCGTTAACGTTTTAGCTGCAGGCAATTAGCACCTAATTAATTTGCATAAATACGTTATATTGTTTGTCACGTTTGGATTTGAAAATAAGCAATCTCGTGAGCAAACAGCGTCAATAAAAAATACGTAATTTTGTGAAACGTTTCGTTATAATGATGAATCAGATTTGGAATAAGAAATTTACCGTTAGATTGTGCCAGAAAAAAAAACCAAAAACATCATGATTCTTAAAACGTCTGCAACAAAACCAGTATACGTTTAAATGCTTTCTCTTTCGCTGAAATTGTGCAAATAGTTTTAATATATCTATATATCGAAAGCTGTTCATTGATACTGGAAAGATTTTATGTTACCTAGGAATAGACATTGCTGATGAACATATTTTAACAACATTAGACTGGTATTATAGCAGACGACTGGCTAAAATAAACAGTTGTTCACTTACAAAAAGTAATCAATCCCAATGGTCATACAACGAGAAACATAAGTAATTGGATGAGTCATGTGTTGAAAGTATTCTTAGGGATAATAAAGAACAGGATATACCGTGGATGTGATGAGTTTTCCAATTAGTTTCGGCTTTAAACGAGGCACGGGTATAAAGGAGGCAATTTTTATGTTTTAGGCAGAACTGCATAGATCAAAGAATGGCGATCTTTATCAATTTTGTCGACTTCCAAAAGGTCTTAGATTGGTACAGATGCAGGAGTACAGATAATGCAAAAGCAAAAGCTAACATCCCAGCTGACAACATTTCAAAGCAACCTAATACAAAGAAAGGTGGCCGTCAATCTATTCTATGTTTACTGTGAACGACTCTTAAGATATGTACTCGAAAACTCAAATGAGGGAATTAAAAAGACTGGAGAACTTTCTGATCAACATTCGCTTTGCAGACGACACTAATAGCTACTCGTTGAAACATAGAGTCAACTCCCAATGTAGGACAATATTTAGAGTGTATAAACAATTATAAATGAATAGTTAGAAGATTACTAAGAGACAGATACCAAAAGGTTAGATTTAGTAGCAGTATTTAATGGAGTACCACAGGGTAGTAAATTGAGACCATTGTTGTTTAAACTGTCTATAAATGACCTGCGAGGATTAGTAAAAAATGTAATTTTTTTTATTTGTGGACGGTTCATTGATTTGTTTAAATGGAACAGTTTACTTAGTACACATCTTAAAAAGCAATAATGATTAGCGCAACTGATATATATTTAAAAAACAAATAAAGAGCATAAGGGATCCAGGTAGAGAACGCCAGACAATTAACGGGACACAGACTTACGAAAGATAATGAATAGCTTTCCAAGAAAATAGCTAACCTCCCATTGGACACAACACCATTTGTTGTAGTTCCAATAATGTTCTAAATATCTATTTGACTAATAAATAAAATAATGTATTCGCATGAAAGATAGAGAATAGCGAATGTTTTTAGTAGTTTGATCTATTTTGATTTTTGCTATTGTTATTTCTTTGAGGGAGAAAATGTAGAAATGTCTTGTAAACAAGACCGTTTTACTCAAATAAACTGCTTTTATTGATTTTATTCATGTTGTAACTAGCGGTACAGCTTTTCTGATTTGAGAATTTTGCTTCTAGAACGATTAGAAGAATTAGTTGACTTAGAAGTCTGCTTCAAGAGGAGATTATTAAGTCGTGCTTGGACTCAGTATGTATCAACTGGATCTGCAGTATACACACATGGTAGATGACGAAGAAAATCGATAACTTGGGCTCAAGACTGTGTAATAGTGTAACAGTCAAAAGAAGCAGCTTCTTCAGGCAAACTGCCGGAACAATTATTTCCAGTTAGGCTACTAGAAGCCGTTTGCATGCATCTCGATTAATAGAGCAGCTGCGAGCTTCAGCGATAGAACACACTCAAATCAATTTTCCAGATTTCATATATGTACCTGTGACGGTAAAAGGCTTGAATTGATCCAATTTCGTTGGAGGCAGATCGGTTTGTGGGGGCATATGTTCCATATATTGATCACACTGTTTTACTAGTCTGGACTAATGAAGCAATGACTGCCTTGAGACAGCCGGGCAGGATTACAGGGTCACTAATTGAGCAATTGTTGTAAAAGGCCTTTGTTGGTTATTGACAAAACATAAAAATCACGTGCTCTTGAATCAGTGAAGAAGATAATAGTTCATAAAATGGGCAAGTGAAAAAATGTGTTTGTCGTAAACACATGTGCAAGCTTTTGCAGCTTTTGTTAATGTATTAATATATAGGAACATGAATTATGAATTATAGTGTTTGCATTAGTAGGTTTACAATTTAATTCTCAGTTTAAATTAAGTTCAGACTGCAGGATTTTTTTTACCCAACCTTATAATTTCATAGTTAAAATTCAAATCTTTAAATTTATCAATAACTTATTCATTTCTTTGTCAAATCAACTGATAGAAGAAAAAAATCTTTAACCACTAATTAAATCATGTCTTAAATTTTCTATTAACCTTTATTCACTATTCAACTATCTGTGTCAGCGGTCAGCGCTCTAACTTTTTTGAACTTGCATAATATTGAAAATGGCAAGTTAAGCAGCGAACTTAGCTATACGTTAAGTGCTAAAACTAGTTGTAAACAAACAATTCCATAGTTAGATTTTTTTACTTCATTATGGTTAAATGCCACAAAGCAACGGGTTCTACGGTCGAATTTTAACATTTTAAACGAAAAAATTGCAGAGCAGCTGGAGATAAAAGCTGGATTCAGATGTGGGTCTTTATAATACCGGTAGGTAATATACAGGTTTACTAAGGAAGGTGTGTAAAACATCTGCCGAAGTGGTATTGACAATATAATTTGTCTCACGTTTGGTTTGCTATTGACGATGGTCAGAAAGATGTAACTCTCGTACTGGTATTGAAATACCTATACATAGGCATTCGAGATTTATATAATCAGACTAAGTGTGCTGAATAGTTTTATAAAATGACCGTCATTTGTTTTTGAGTTTATAGGTAGGTATACATACATCACTGATAGAACGTGGGTCAATAAAGGGCACAATTCTAAGAAATTCGTATTTTAAAAGGTTCAAAGTATATTATGGACACTTTAATGTACGTTTTATAAAATTTTAAAATCTGGTTTTGCTTTAACTATAAATTGGAAGAATCAATAGTTGATAACTGAAACAAAAATTGAAACAAGAGGATCGGATATCTAAATATTGCTTAAATTAAAATTCTAAAGTAAATTGCAGTGATTAATTAAAATATGGCAACAAAGAATAGAGCATGAACCTTAATTGATTGTAGTGAAGATATACATTAAATTGGTTAATCGACCTTAAATTCTGAATATGAGCAGTGAAACTATTTCTGAATTGAATATATAGCTTATATATATATATATATATATATATATATATATATATATATATCTGAGGCTTGATTAATTCCGAAGGTGTTTGAATAGCTTGTTGGTATTGCTACAAATGTGAAATTGAAGTGTATAAGCTAAAAAACGCTGCAATACACACATACATTTAAATATAATTACATCACTGGTAAGTAATTTATAATTGTATAGATGTACATATAATTACAATTTAATAATATTAAGATATGTATAATATGAATGTACCAATAAACATAAATAAAGATATTCAAACATAACTGGTATGTAAACAGGAATTTTGTGAATGCATTACTTTCAATTAAAATAACGTTGAATTAAAATTATTACTTGCACTTTTATATAAACTGCAATTGAAAAGTAAATAAACAGCCAAAACAAAATCAAATCAGTTGTTTTAATAACATAACATGTAGATTGTAGATATTCTGACACAAATGTGTAAATTATAATTGTATGAATGAATGAGATATAATTACAATTGTAACGTAATGTCAATATTAATGTTTTTATAAATAACAAATACAAACTCAATAATTAAAATTTTGAATAAATAAACAAAACAAAATCCTATCAGATGCATTAGTATCTTATTATCACTTTAAACGCCTTGAAGTTGGTCATTATTGGAATTTTTGTGTAGAAAATAAATACAAAAAGTGAAGTGGATGTCTAATATATATTACAAATCAAATTCTGTATAACCAACTAAATATAAGTTAATTAACTGACTTCAGAGAAACTATTCCAGTAAATTAAGTTACAATTACTCAGTGTAATCTTTGAATATCATAAAACTGTGTGTGGAAAATATTTAGTCAATTTTAGGTTTTCAATTCGTTGATAGAATACATTGCAAACAGTTTCTTAAGGTCATCATGCATATAGCTGTTAATCTATTAATCACATGATTGAACACAACTGCATTTGAAAGCAGTAATAGTTAGGAAAGCTGTTAAGTTACTAAATGCATGTCGTTCGCAAAAGTTAATTATGATAATGATTAATCGTTTTTGAGATTTCTGTTTCTCCTACATTTTTGTATTTTAACTGCATTTCCAACTCTAATGGACACGTCTATGTAGAAGTGGACCGACAGTGATAGTTAAATGCATTTGAGTGATGTTTTTCAGGTTTCGGCAGAAAATTGATTTTGCTTATTGTTAAATCACCGTCATTAATTCCAGAATTAACATAGAGCTGAATAAATTGTCGCATTATTTATCTAAATGAATTTGAAAAAGGACTTCTTGGAACAGTTCTTGAAATATTTTTTACGATATTAACCAATCAGTAAGTACCCTCTAGTTACGACGAGGCTACACGATCTTTGTATATACTTTCCTGGTGGGGTTGCCCGAATTCTTGTAGTTCTCCTATAAAGTTTAATCGAGCTGCCAGGGTCTCGATTCTGGAAAACAACGCATTCCTGAGGGTTTTAAAAATTACAAAATTCAATGCTAAATATCTCAGATTCTGTATTTCGAGACAGAATGAGAATTATTTTTATATCAAATTGGTTATGCAAGTATAAAAACCAATATACAACATATTATTGGTTGCATATTGGTTATTAATGAAACGGGTCCAAAAATGGTTCACTTTCCAATCGTTTGTAGTTTTATATGTTATTTTATTGAGTTGAATGTGAATTTGTAACTTTATCAACAGTATTAAAATAAATATTACATATTATAGAGTTTATTTGTTAGTTGGCAATGGAGGTTTTAGCAATGATAAATGAAATAAATTTGTTTTGCCATAAAATGAGTATTAATTTTGTAATTTATTTATTTATTAGTCCTAAACTGCATTTTTTGTTGTTAAGTAGCATTTAAAAATTGAAGCTAGTTGTATTAGTAAAATAATCAGTAGTGTCATTTTTTATATATCCTAAAAAAGGTTGTGGCTTAGTAAGTGTAGCTTTATAACCAGAACTGTTATTGGACTAATAAAATGCCTTAGCTTTCTGAGTATACCGTATATCCAGCAGCTGTCTTGGTGACCTTCCACTCGCACTGGCGATATCCAGAAATAGTTTTGTCCTCTGGAGGAAACAACAATGCGGTGAGAATTCTCGTTAGCTTATGTGTTTTGCGAGAACACAGAATACATTATTTTTTTCTGAAAGATTTTCAAATTGCAACGAATAATAATAGTAAATATTTCATACCTTATGTTTCCTATTAGGGTGAAAGCGGAGTATTCTTACTACTTCTTCAATAAGCTTATTTCCTTAAAGCCTATCGTTCGGTAACTTTATTTTTCTTGAAACAAACCCTTACCAAAAACGTTGGCGTTCTCTGTTAGAGGTGAATGGAGATAAATATCAAGCGGACTCACTCGAGACGAAAAAAATATTAATTCTTCTAACACGGATCACTCAAAAGGGTGAGACACACGTTACCCCGTTTGTTACTGACTTATAGTGTATTGGGCTTGAATGGAAAGCATTTCTAGCCAAAACTCATTGACGAAAGGTTAAATTAAGGGAGGACACATTAGGGACTTTACCTGAGTTGTCCGTAGCATGGTTCAGGGCTTAAAATTCTATTGCTGGTTTTTACTAGATGGTTGCAGTGTGAGGTATTGGAGGGATGATTATTTATACATTGTACGTTATTATAAGGTAGACATTTCCTAATGGTTGTGTTTTGCTGTACTGGGACCGCACGATACTGACCGATCGGACTGTTGCTCACAATAGACCAGATATAGTCTTGGTAGATAAAGTCTCTGGGAAAACAACTTTAATCGACATAGCAATTCCTAACAACAATAATAAAAATATCAAGCAGGCTGAGAAAATAACCAAATATAGAGATTTGGAATTTGGAAGACTCAATGAGACATGAACAACATACGAACCGTACCAATTGTTATGTCAACGACAGGACTAGTCCCAAAACATATTTCAAACAATTTAAAATACCTCGGTCTGGACGAACATCTTTACAAACAAATGCAAAAAGCCGTCCTGTTAGGAACAGCCCGGACGGTCAGGAAATTCATGGGAAACTGCTGCCACGACTCCAACCACGGGCCTGAAAACCTGGCAAGGGCTCCCACAGAGCTAAACCCTTTTGATATCTTTTGATATCTAGGATATCTAGGGTTTAGTGAATTTTCCGCTAAAGGCACTCATAGCGTGCCTTAGAGGGAGTGTCAAGTAGGAGTTCTTCCCAACAAAATTATATGTGAAGAGTCGTTTCCATTTTTAGTTAAAATATTACAACAGATTACATTTAAATTTCAAATCTTATAACATACAATAATGATAATAGATTCGGGTAAGAGTTTAATCGTTTTGATTTCGAAAACTGACAGAATTAGATTTGGCATTTCTTTTTGGTAATTTTGTTTTTACATACATGTAGTAAGCTATTCATATTAAATTCCCATCTGTTCTAGTGTGGCATGTTAGTCTCCTGCCCTATCGACTGACAACTGCACAGATAAAGACACCAAAGTAATGAACAATATATTAAATATTTTATAAGTATAGCAGGTGGAAATTCAAGAACTCATACCGCATTTGTAAGTTAAGAGATATGTCTCCAATTTTAGATGATTACAACTGTCAGGCGTCTTCAAATAAATTTATTTCCCAAGAAATGTTCCCGACGAAGAACTGCCGTTTGCAAATGTGAGCGGTGCAAGATAGGTCATTGCCTTAAAATATATTTGTAATTTGTCATTATTACCAATGTAAGTCACTGAAGATTAGTTTGATATTATCTTATTTATTTAATTGACTACTACTAATTTTCCAAACCCAGACAGATGATTTATTATAGAATTTTCCGACAAACACTAGCGAAGTTTCCCGTACACATTTCGTGTGATGAGTTAACGTCCAACCTTCCGAAAAGAACGGTAATCGCCTTCCATAAATCATGAGAGAACAAACATTATTTATTCTGTACCATAAACAACCGAATATCTGCCAGCCTCCCACTTGCGAAACGTTTCGCAATCCGTCGATCTATGACCGCGAATTCAAGATCGAACGATTAGGCGAAACAGAAAATGCCGAATATTGAAAGGGCAGAAACTGGTAAGTAATTAGCCGTGTGAGTAGGTCTAGCGTCACAAACAATTGATCAAAAGAAAGGTGAAAAAATAATTAAACGTCCAAGGTTGACAAATCTGAATAAAATTTATTCGAGACTCGTTTGATTGATTACCTAGACGTTGACCCACATTTTTCTCTTAGGTGAGTGTATATTTCGCTTGAGGTTAAAAAAAACAGATGGGTAGTACTGTTAGTTTTTTTATTCGATGCACAATGATTAGTTGTGCCTACCATAAGTGTATACGGGGTCATACAAGTTACAAGTTCATTAATATTAAGAGTGATGTGTGGCAAAATTTGCAATTAGAGAAAAGATCTCATAAAATGTATAACAGTCTTCAAAGAATGATCGCATTCCCATTTTGGATTTTTTTACTGTTGAGTTGAATGAACAGAGGATGTTATCATTAATAGATTTATTCGGGTTAGTTCTCGTTATTAATTCCATTAAAGTTTATATTCCGGTATATTTTATGTTTAATTTTCTTACTCTATTGGAAACAATACGAAAATTTACACTGGCTTTATCTATAAATCGAAAAATATTTCAAAAATCCCCGAAATCACTTTCCATAATACCCTACTTGGGATACCTCATCTTAAAGCTCTTAAGTATTCTTCCTTTAATTAAGGAAAATTTAATTAGAATGATAATCAATTAATTTATTAACGTAACAAATGCCAAAAATAATATCTATTATTTTTGAGACAATATAGACTGACAAAAAAAATCGAGTGGCGTTATGTGAGGGGATCTAGGTGGACCTTGCATTGACGCTCTTGTATTTTCGTTTCGTAGATATAGCGATTGTAAATTTTCAGATTGGAACCCAGTTCAAGGTTTGCTAATAATTATAGTATCAATAAATAATTTAAAAAATCAGTTATTCTTGTCTTACTCATTCTTATAATAAACAAATTTAGAAATTTTTCTTGGGTCTTAAAATTAGGTAGAAGAGGTCAAATCCGAGTTTATTGAACTATTGTCATTTCATTAAAGGATCCTTTTAGTACCCGGAAACAAGGTATATTCTATAAAATATATTTCAGTAACATTTATTGTGTCAATATATTATAGTACACTAAACAGTGTAATACAAAATAGAAAAATCAAAAACAATTAAAAATTAATAACATATATTTATGGATTTTTAGGGAACAACTGCATACTTGAGGAAAAGTCTGTGTATTTCAACATTCCAAACGTTTCAGAATCTAAATCAGATGCCTGTCTCAATGGCAACTTCTACAAAGAATTAGAAGAAAAAATAATATTTTTCCGATGGCAATTAATTAAAATTTTAATTTCAAATTGTACGTTTTCATTGATTTGCAAAATATTTCGTTTTATGTCTTATCACAAAAGAAATGGTTTTCAAACCTTTTGTATTCAAATATTTCCTTTGATTTGTTTAATTTTATCTTAAAATCAACAAAGAAAATCAGATTAATTTTAATAATTTTAAATTAATTTAGTTGTTTTTGAAATTAAAAACGCCATGAATTCAAGAATTTCTTTTTAATTTCTTCATTTAAACAACTTCAAAAAAGTGAGAAAGAATTAATGTTAATCCGGCAATGGTATTAAGAGATTAGACAGGTGCACCGTCTGGACGTTCTACACTACTACAAGGCCCATGGGGTGATTCAAGGAGGGGGCGATGCCCCCTCCGAGATAAATTTAATATTAAAACGAGAGAATCTTGACTCTAAAAGCTTAGATGAAGGTCATTTCTGTAAGTTTAAACCCCAGAACTACTATTTTTAATGTAATAGTCCAAGATATCCGAGTTTAAAATTATATTTAGGGAAATTTAGTACAGGATGCCCCCCCCCTGAAGCATGAAATCGCCGCCCCGGAAGCACGTGTCTGAATACGCTCGTCATAAGGCCATGATTTGCACCATGTCGGTTGTATTATAGTAAGGATATTCTGTAAAAAAAAGCAAGCAAAGTGTATGAATATAAATGAAGTGCTGCAACGAGTTTTACAACCCTGCATATTAACCATACAATGCTTTCTCTACACTGCAAAACATCAGCCTGTATAATTGAAGGTGATAGATTTGCTTTCTAATATAGAAACTGTGGGACGGCCAGCCAGAACGCCTAAATTGTCGCTACATAGAAAACTAATGGGTTAGGAGGTGCCCCAGTAAGTTGAATGACCTCTAGCATACCTGAGGGAGGATTTGGATGAGTATTTCTCAATATGACAGGCAATATAATTCTATCAAGGCCTATACAATAAACGAATGCATAAATAATCATTGAGGAGCTGCTTATTAATTTTTGTTTTAAAATCATAATGGAAATTTGTTTCAAAAGTATAACTACGAATATCATAACACTTTTGTGGTGCTGCGTTTTTACTCTATCCCGTCCACTGCTTGACCAAAGCCTGCCTTAAGAGTAGCCATCTGCTTTTATTATGTACCACTTGGACTCAATTTCCAGTAATTCATTTCATATAATCTCTCCACCGACCAAGAAATCGCCATCTATTTCTATAAGCCTCTACATTTCCTGACAGTTCCATTTAAGGTATAAGCTGTGTCTATTACTCCTGTTCGGTTCCTTATGGTATGATTTGGTATTATATCCCCAGGAGTAACTGCGAGCATGGACCTTTTTATTTTTGTTGCAAGACATGTGTTTGTTTATGTTCTTTTTTGTCAAAGTAAGTTTTTCAGCTCTATATGTGAGAGCAGGCAAGACACACTGGTTGAACACCTTTCTTTTTAAATAAATATTTTATATATATATATATATATATATATATATATATATATATATATAAATAAATATTTATTTATTTATTTATGCACTTGATTTAAATGTTTGCTGTTGATGTTTAGACTACCACTCACTATTAGGTTAACTATGTGTTGAGCCTGTGATATGTTCAATTTATAACCGAATTTTTCTGAGACATTATTTAGTACATCTGGTATATATGATGCTTCTGGTATGTTATTTGCTATTAAAACAATATCGTTTGCAAAACAGAGATGATGTGCAAATGTAACAAGTAAAACATTGACTTTCCACAAAGTCATTTAAGATTAATTTCAGTAAAGCTGTTGCGAGAATGGCCCTGTACACATAAAGATATGAGTGAATAATCTTTTCAATACTTCTCTCTTCCTACGTAAACAATTGTATTTAGATATGATGGCATAAATCCGAAGATAAATAACTAGATTCTCCATTATGAGACTTCGAGAATACAATGTGACGTTCATTATTCAAATTAATGGCAAATGCATGGTAATTCGTTATGAGATTTCAAAAAAAAAATAACAACGTTAACGATCAATGTACTATTATAATTTTATGGGCTGTTAATTGCGATTTATTAGCAAATTACACATTGTGCAGTTAGATTGCGGAATCTTGTAAACGATTGGTAAGTGCACTACAATAGCTTTGTCACCTTGATTGCTGTACAATATTGTTTCGGTAGCATTTCAGTTCTACATGATTATTTAGTTGGGTCACTGGACTTAGTTTTATACTGGCAGAGATGAGAAAGATAGTTAACTAAATTGACGGATGGAAAAGTACCACAAAATATACCTATTATACTGTGTTTCCATACACTTTACAAAAATGTGGAATTTTCAATTGTAACAATAATCCACAAGCGATTTTATTCATTTATCATATAATAAATAGTAATTATAAGATTTTATTGCTTTAGTAATTATACGGAATAATTAAAATTGCAATAAATGACATTTTTATCGTTTTTGAGATTGTTCAGCAAAACTGTACATGATTTGACTGTCGAGAGTCACACTCAGAGTCACCCTGAGTTAGAAGTATCTTTAAAATATATAAAAGGAGTTATTGCTTTAAAACTTAACTAAAAGATGCATTTTTATGACCTAATTAACCATTATAGGTTTCATTGTATTCTCATAAGATCTGTTTCGAGGGCTGTTTATGCCATGTGATGCCTACACATTTTGTGAGAAATAAATTTTATAACAATCTGAAAGCACAAGTGGTATAGTTTCACATTCGATTAGAATTACTAAATGCTCGAAAATGCAATTTGAAGTTGAGCATCACACTCGTTTTGTGAAATTGATAGTTTGTCATCGAAGTGCCTTCCTCGTCAAAATAGTTTTCTCATGAAAACACATATAAGTAGTTTTTTTTATTTTACTGTATTCCCCCAATGTAAATGCAAATCTGCTTTTGTTGCCGTCCCATTCAAAATGCTGGGATTAGCAACCTAAAGAATTTTATTAATACAATAGAATAAATCCTGCCGTCATCTGCACCAATCTTGCCCATTTTGGACCAAATACACAACCCCACAAAAAAAAAGTCTTGTGCATCGGACAGGATCTATGTAGGCTTATGTTTTTGGGTTCGCTGAATCCGAATCCAGGGTCAGTTTGAATCATCAGGTCAGGGTCAAGGTTATTACAAGGTCAAATTGCTATAATCTAATCAAAAAATCTGAAAAAATTCAGATAAGTGTTTTTGAGGTCGCTGAATCCGAATCCGGGGTCGGTTTGACCTCATCAGGTCAGGCTCAAGGTCAAGCCAAGGTCAAATCTCCAAAATCTAATCAAAAATTCTGAAAAAATTCATAATGCTGTTTTTTGGGTCGCTAAATCCGAATCTGGAATCAGCCAAAGTGTTACTCCAAAGTCATACTGAGGTATTTCTAATGTCAATGACGTCGAGTTTTTTGTTCTAGTCTATTGGTTCAACTACAACACAAGATCAAATTAACTTGAAAGAAATTAAGGAAACAAATAGTAGTAAATTAAGATGTCTTTTAAAACGCTGAAACCGAATCTTGGTTTATTTTTATTTTAAGTCAGTGTCGAGATCATTAGTTCAAATTTAATAGCCATCCCGTGGGACTAGTAAAGCATATAACAACATGATAACTCATAACGATAGAATTTATTCGTATCTTTTTCATATTTTTTTAGAGCCATATTAATCTCTGTGTCCTTAGATATTCAACAAAAGATCTTTGAAAATTTTGATGCTTCATAGGCTGAATGTTATTAGACTTTATTGCAATAAAAGCGTTCAATAAAGTTATCAAAGCATATGAATTAGATGAATTAGAATACTATAAGCAAATGAAAAAATTTCTATTTACAGCTTGAAATTTACGATTAATTTGAAATAAACATTTCTTTGTTTTAGGAAGGTTGTTCAATTAACATACATCAAACTTAATAGTTACCACATAACTCAAAATAGGTACATTATTCTGAAATACCGAATTCAATTCGCACAAAATCCTGCGTCCGGTTGTAAAGGTTATATGATAGGCAAAAAACGATGATCTTCATCCACAAATGCTTAACGAAAGAAGTCAATATTATCAAAGTCAAAACGAAGATCCCCAAGCGATGGCACTCTAATGACAACCAAATTTGCAGGTGAGCGAAAAAATTAAGGTGTAGGAAGATGAAGTACAGGTAAAAGTGTGCGCTCTATCCTCACACTGTTTAACGACCCGAGTTGACATTGTCCTCGTCAAGACCTTTAAAGTGAGAAAAAAGAACTCAATCATACTTTCCAGAAGACCTGGGGACAAATCAAATTTGGTCAATATGAGAGTTAACGAGCACCGGCAGCCATAGATAGACGAAGAAAATTAAAAAAGGAAAACTCACCTGTGAAATCGGACCTTCAGCCGACCTTAACATTTGCGGAAGTATTTACTGCTTAATCTCAGATCTGATATTGTCAGGTCAAATTTTTTGATTCAAAATCAAACAACCTCAAAAAAAACTCGATGACGTTGAAACGACATTAGAAATACATCTTATATCAGGAATACTGGTTGATCAATTTATGACACTCAGAAACACTTGAGGAAGATCTCTGTACAGAAGCCAGTAATCTGGGCAATTTTACGAAATTGCTTTGACCTGTTCGGATTTGGAGCGGAAAACCCCAAAATAATTCAAATTGTTAAACATATTTACAATTTTGTGAATGAATTTTTCAGATTTGCTTTGGTTACCTTTAGAGTTTTTGGAGCTTGTTTGCCATTTGACCTTGGCTTCAGACCAAAGTTGAACCGTATATTAGACCAAATGATGACATTGGTCTGGTCAAACATTGAACATAAGAGACCCCAAGGGGGATTCAGCGACCCCAAAAACACTTATATGAATTTTTTAAGATTTTTTGATTAGATTATGACCATTTGACCTTGGAATGACCTTGGCTCTGACCTGATGAGGTCAAACTGACCCCGGATTCGGATTCAGCGAAACCCAAAAACATAAACCCCTTAAAAGAATCTGGACTTAATTAAGAACAAGCTGAACCTGTTAATTATTTTTAGTGTAAGTACTCAAACGTAAAATTAAAACTGATAAGAACAAGCAGAAAAAAGCAAACATAATTATATATATATATATATATATATATATATATATATATATATATATAACTACTAAGGCGATATAAATCAAACCTTTGCTATTATTTGACCTAGTCCCAAAAAACTATAATCTTAATCTCAACCGTATCTCATGCCCAGACAACGGCGCAATCATTGCTTAAAGCTTTTTATTAAATAATTTTAACCTGCTCATACTGGTCTGTAATGCGTGTTATAATGAAGGGGCGGTTCCTAATAATGTATCGGCCGAAATTTCTGTGAACAAAGCAGCTTTTAGGCCTTAAGATGACTTCGAGATTCAACTAGAAATTTGATTTTTGTTAGATTTGCGACACCGACAAAGGAAATCTGATATCGAACGTCATCTTTCGGTATAAAAATATTAGCAAAAAAATCTACTAGGGAATCAATATATTAATAAAATTTAGTAAAGGTTTCCCTCATAATATAAGATGACTAAAGCATTTATGAGACGAAGAATTAAATGAATTTCTGTGAAGACTATTTACATTTCCTAGTCGAAGAAAATTGACCAAATCAATTAACTTCTGTTCAATTTGCCGTAAATAAATTAGACATTTTTTAAAGCATTCTGTAAAGTCCTAACAACCGTAAACATCACATTAGTATGGTGTTCTACGGTTTCTTATAAGGAGAATAGCGGTATGTTTGACGTTTTTCTAACGTTCATGATAATTGCACTTGTACAATTTACCACCTTTTTCCAATACCCTATTAAGTGCTAAAGACCGGTCAGTGAATTGAAGACTTTCTATAGGTGAATTCTGTTTCCACTCTCCATGGCTTGGATAAAAAACTCACAATGTGGAAAAAAAACTTTTAAATATTTAGAAATCGTATTTCGACTTACATGTATATATCATGAAATGCAATTATATTTGAACATTATGTATAGAGTAGCTTCTTTCCTATTTTGTTTTTCATTCATTTAAATATGTTTCAGCTTGGGACCAAAAATGCGTCTGTTATTTTCCTGATATCATAATACCATCTTGAATTACGAGGGTGTTTTCATGGTCTTTCCACAGACCTGAGATAGTTATTGTGCTTGCCAAATGTCCTGTTCCTGTAATTTCAGGGATTTTCTCTCTGGATGTTTTATCCAGGTCTTATTTTTTATCCACTTTAAGTTAGCTACTTCAATTTTTGTTAGCAGGAAATCTGATACACGACTTACATGACCCAGAAAGGTATATTTATGAATTTCTTCTGAAATCTGTATATTTCTCAGCTTTAAACGTTTTGGAGTCTATGGCAGAACTCGTTTTCAATGTCTATAAAGAAAATTAGAGAAATTGTAAAATTATGATGTTTGACAATATTATGTGGGGTAACTAAAGGGATTTACTACTATTTGATATATAAATAGTAGAACTCAAAAATTCTAAAAAGCATTTAAAAATAAAAATTCAAATTGGAAGAATTTGAAAGAAATATCTTCAGAATTGTATGTGGTGCTCCTAAGGGCTACTTTGACCTAAATGTGAAGAATCAGGAACGACTAAATTACAAGTAGTATCATTAGTTGCCATGCAATGGCTTTTATTCGATAAAATTAAACAGACTCTTAACGTTCGGGTTGTGCGTGTTTATGTCATATGGTAGAATTGTTATGACTAACATCCTAGGCGTGTATTTCCCAATTTCTTCTTGACCACTTTTTTGTGGTTTAATACTAGAAGTTCACTATTCCATTGGTCTGGTGTGTGTGTGTGTATGTGTGTGTGTAAGCATTTTTAGATAGAGTGTTTTTTTTTGGTCAGATGTTTCTATATTCCGATACCAGCGTGTTTTCGTAATTCAGCCGTTAATCCGTGTTAAACTTATTTGCAGTTTTAATCTCGACTCATTTGTATGTATCTCTCTCTTTTTTTGGGATAACACCACATCTGGAGAAAAAGTCGGTGTATTTGAAAACTTTCAAACGTATCAGGGTCTACATAAGATTCCTTCTCAATAACAATTAAGACAAATAAAAAGAAAAACTTAAAATTTTTGGCAATGGCAATTATATATCATATAATTTAAAATATTTTGCTTTCAACAAAAAAACTGTTTAATATATATTTATTGAATCTAGGCTGTAGAGGAAACGTACATATATAAAAATAGGTATCGTAATTGTTCTTCTGTAAGTGGGGAACAATTGTTTAGTAGGAAGAAATGTTTCAAGTCAAAGTTGTTGGTATAAAGCAATAATAGGATAACTATTAAGACCGTTTGCAATCATTGTGATTTGTATTGGATTGTTCAGTAAATGCAGGGTCATACGTTTTCAAGCTATTAAATATTATCCAGATATTTAGAGGAACATCAACCCCAGAAGAATATTTTCCAATAGTTTTTTCATAAAAACAGGTTATTGGTAATTTTAAAAACTTTTTTTCTGAATATTTTCGTTAATTATTAAAAAAATGTTTTAAAAAAAATTATACATTTTTTAACAAATAAAATAAAAAATTTGAAATAAGTTATCTTTTGTGTATCAGTATATTCAAAGGGTAACAGTAATACTTACAAAGAAAATTTCAACATCTTGTTTGGTTTTTTGGTAGTTTTTGTAAATGATTAAAAATAAGTCAAGATTGAGAATATCAACAAATGCTACAAACTCATAAAGTAAGGTTGTCTTCACAAAGCGAATTAATTTTAGTTGCGTTTATTTAACAATTCACAGACTTGAAATATAAATGCATATGAATACTATTTAAAAAATTGAGAAAATAAGCTACTTTTACATATTATATTTTTTTAAATTAATATCTAAAACTTTACTTTGTTTTATTTGTTAAGGTCAGATTTAAAGTTCAGGTTTTCTATTTGACATTTCTTTTTCTCTATTTTTTTCAAAAAACTCCTTAAATCTTAATAGTTTATGCAAATATTGAAATATATTAACATAGATTGGGAGCTGTTTTATTTGAATAAAAACATCTTCACATCCACATGCCGGTGATAAGACTTGACTACTAATAAATTTATTTACAGGTTTTATTACATTGCGTATTTTACAATATAACAGATAACAATATTATCTCGTATAACAACCAATTGATGAATAACATAATACATTTGATAATTTACATATATACTATGTTAAAATGCATACACTGAGTAAACCCCTATTATGTTACCGCAGAATAAACACTCTACAGTCGAAAACCAAAAATTTCACAAATTTAATTACAATAACAAAGAAGTTTTCACCCACACGATCATTACTTTTCCCATCAAACAAGTTTCAAATCAGCTGATATATAGTAGCGTTAAATATAATAAAAGAAAAACAAACAACTTTATGTCATACAAAAATAATTGGCAAATAATTGTGATACGTGAAAGCATTAATTATAAACTATGCGTGCCTGACATCTATGAATATTTGGTAAACACAATTGGCGATATATATGTTAAAGTTTCAAAAATGATAAACAGATCTGTCGAATTGTTTAAACAACAACGACCTTGAACCACTTTCCAGTAAACATTACCAGTTTCTAAATATTGTTTTATTACTATCATAAAAACTTTCGTTTTTGCAACTTTTGCACTGATTACTAGTTTTAATAATTTGCATTTTCACGGAATAGTACGTACGGGCCAAATGTGCTGATGAATCACATTATCTTTATACCGGCGACGGCTATAAGACTCATTTTTATGGCGAAACTCAAATTACATGTAACTAAAGATTGGATAACGTCGAGATAAAATTATTACAGTTCGATAAAGATCGCATTCTTTTTAATGTTCCAGATATTTGGAAAAATACTCAATTATGTAATTGAAAAAAATATGGAATTTACAAAAAAAGGAGTGAGAAAAATTGTAACAATATTTGTAATTTATAGTTGTTGACTGTCAGTTCCCTATCATGTCTTCAGCTGTATTAACCGGAGAATTTGTATCGACTAATTTCAAATAAAATTTCTAGATACCGCTGCTCAATTCGCGTTTAAATATTTTTTCAATCATTAATGCCCCAAGTTCATAAATATTTTTTCGAGAGTTCTGTCATGTTCAAATGCAAGTGAAGTCTGGAAAGAGTATTAGTAAACTAATTAATATCCATATTGTATATAATTTCTAGAAACTTTTTCAGTACCTTTGTGAGGGGTTTGTTCTATTGTTTTAATATGATATGAAATATTTTCAATTATCCCACTACATTACCAATAATGAAATTATCCATCTGAACTAAAAATTCCTTGATTAGAGTGGACAGGAACAGTCAAGAGTGACTGAGATGGATTATAAATGCAGCAGTACAGGAGAAGTGAGGAATAGTGGATCAGGGGATGTGCTATTGACTCATCTAAATGTTAGTCTAAGACACGTATTGTAATATTTTTGAATTTGTGAATGTTGTGAAAATAATAATTATGTGTGGAGTAAATTTAGAGAATTAAACCAATAGAAAATTTAAAACAGTAGTGTCAGTAGTGGGATTACGCGGGTTTAAATTCTAACTTCATTGTATCGCGAGGAGGATATGGACGAGACTACTAATGAAATTTTTAAGTCACGGAGATTCTTGAGCAAAAGTTAAATAAAACACCGAAAAAAAGAGCTGGAAAGGAGAACGAAATTTGAGAACAAATTGAACAAGGGTTAGTGCAATTTTTTGGTGAGGAACGTAAAACTGAATCAGGAAATCTTGTAACAACAGATATAAAACAACAAATTCAGATAACAACCATGAAAAATTAACAAGAAGCTTATGCCACTACCATGAAAAATGAGCTATAAAATCTTATAAGCTTTATGAATGTTAAACAACAGAATCTAATCCAAGGGGTATTTTCTAAATTACAAGGTGAGCTCAAAAAATTAGAAGAAAAAAAGGCAAGATGATTTATAATGCATAAAGATAATTAAATGATGAAATTGAGATTCTCAAAAGTTTAATGGATAGTCTCGAAAATAAGTCCAAAACAAAAAACACATTACAAAGTAATATTTAAAGTGTACAAATAAGCATTAAGAAATTGCAACAACAATTACGGAGAGGGTAATATCAGAACACGGAAGTACCAAAGGTTGCTGAACAAACTCCACCTCCTTCTTTGGTGGTAGTTCATCGATGTACAAACGACAATTTGAAGCAGTGGCTGCACTTAACGGTTGGAATAACCAAAAAAAGTCTACGTTTTAGTCATTTGTTTCAGAGATCTAGAGTTCGAAATTCTTCAATGCATAAAATTAGATAAAAGATATGACAGTCAAGTATACTAGGTGCTGAGTTGAAAAATACAAAAGCCTGGTGAAAGTCTACAAGAATTCGAAGCAGAATTTTGCCGTGTCACACAGTTAGACCTACTAGAGGATGATAAAGACCAACTGCCTACACAAAGTATTATTGAAGGTAACAAATATATCGATAAAAGCTAAGACTTAGTAAGTAGTCCAAAGAATAGAAATGGACTTCTGCGAGATACTTTGGAAGTGGAGAAAATCAGGAACGTTGCCAAATCAAAGATACAAGCATTTTCTGTCAGTCAACTCTTCAGGTCTTGACGTCTAGGATGAGCAAACTTCATCACACATGTTATTGGAAGCATAAAAAACTTAATCGTTTTTTGAAAAAAAAATTATATTTCAACACAAAACATATATATATACAATAAAACGCATATGTGGCAGCTAAATTTTATTTCTGATTGTATTTCTGTGATACTGTCTTTTATTATTTACTAACACATTTGACCCATGAGAAAATGTTATATGCATCTAAACTTATACAACTTTTCCTCGCTTTTAAAAATAAATATGTTCATAATTCTATGTAAACAAATGAAGTAATGATTTGTTAAGGAAAAACAATGTCAATACAAAGTTGTAAATTGCATATGCCCATAAACAAATTAATAGGAAATTATAACAATTTAGCACCTTTCATTGTTCGATTTGTAGGTAAAAGTCAGTGCAACACAGTCATAAACCCAACCCCGCAAGTATATCCTTCATATTTAAGTTACTTAATCTTTTGTCTTCTAATTCCGCATGCACATGATTAGACGCCATCGAAGGTAATCAAGGTAAACCACCGACAAACGCTGCTTGCGTTTGAACGGCAGAAATCGTTTGTAACCACAAACAAAACAGACGACGTTATCGAAAGAAGATACCAGTAGCGTAATCAATGTAAAGTGATCTTTGGCGAGTTCAACAAGAATGCAAAATACACTAAAGCCGCTTAGTCATCGCTTATTTACTTTGAAAACTCATTACCGATGGTCGATCAAGACATCCGGAGAGATAAATAAATTACGATCCGGGCTTAATTTATCGGAAGAAATTGCAATAATTGACTTGTCAATATCGATTTTAATAATGACTTTTTGAAGAGAACAAGCCTACGTTGAAGTTACTGAAGTTATTAATGTCCTTTTAATGCATTTTTTAATTTAATACCTTCACTATAATTATCTTTTCAGAAATGGGTAGATAATTTTTTTACAAACAGGATTTGTTATTTAAAGCTGCCCTATTAACTTAAAAATATGTTTATATATAGGAGTCTAGAGAAACGAGTTAATTAAATTAAAGTATCTTTGAAAATTGTACCTGGACAGTTTGATAAGTTGACATTTGTAATAAAAGATTTTTTTCCGCAAATAAGCATGATATTTCTTTTTTTATTTTTTCCAAATAATAGGTTTTCTTAAAAAACGTAAAACAGACATTTGTTTCAGTGATGATCTCTTCATTCGACCCAAATTTCTTACCTCTCAGCCATTTCCTCAGGTTTGAACACAGGAAATAATCGCAGGGAGCTAAATCTGGAGAATACGCTGGATGGAGTTGCACTTCGCAGCTCAATTTCTGGATTTTTATCATGGCTTCTGCTACAAATTTATATCGAATCTATTTAGTAGTAACAGAAACGGGAATAGGTGTTATAGAAAACTCCTTCTTCTAATAGTTTTCCAGGATTTTGAATAGTTGTTACGGTTAGCGAGTTTGAATTGCAGGGTTATGGTTCGCCGTCAGAGTCAGCGGATTTGAAGGGCACAAATTTTGAACATTTGGTGCGTTCAAAATAAACGGTTGAGCATAAGAGTGTCAGGGTTACAATTTTAGAATTTGTGCATTGAAAACCAATATCAGCAGTGCCACTTACATAGCTATCACATATGGCGTCTTAGGAATTAAAATGTGAGTAGACGGGGTGATCCATACTAACGGGTCATGTGAACGACCCCCCTGATGTGTGCACAAAAAAAATTATGGAAACGTAAAACTAGTTGCTTCACCAAAACCAAACCACTACTTTTTAAATGAAATAAAAAAATCTACCATTACAATTTAATGAGCAGACAAGTTACATTAAAATTTTATAGTATGACGCTTAAAAAATTATTGATTATTTAAGAATTAAGGGTAGCTAAAAGTAGCATGAACGTAACTTGAAACGACATATGTTCAAAACATCGTATTTTCTTAGTTAAATTGCCATGCCACTTGGAAATCACTCATATTTACGTCTTAACCTAAATTCAGATAAATACAAGTCAAACGTTTTAAGCAATTTCCAGTTTCAAAACAATGTCACAGACTGTAAATGTGACACAAATTTGTTCTAAATTGATATAAGAAAATGAAATATTGTAATGTTTTGAAGTACCAATCGGACGACATATTTTTTAAGTTATCAAATGAAATGTCTCTCATTATGTTTAAGATAACTTAGAGAAAAATTAGTGATGACAGATCGTAAGTAATTCTGAAACAAAGATTGTAAATTATAGTGATGTAAGTGTAAACAAAAATCATTTTAATATAGTTAAACGTTTGATAATAACATGAGAAGATATCTGAAGTGAGCTGTCTAATGGAAATGGGAATACATCATGAGTTCTAGCAGAAATGTTATTAACATTCAATCATTCAATACATATCATTATTCTCTGTAGGATACTTATTGAAATGATGGAAATATAAAAGTTGTATTAGAACTTTAACTCAAAAAATAAACTATATCGCACAACAATACAAATAACTACAAAACCGAAATGTAAATAAGTTAAATGTAGAAAAACATGACAAAAATAAATTCTTAATTTAATTTTTTGCAATCAAATTGAAGGTATCTTTTCCATTTTCAACAAGCTTCACAAAAAACAAGGTTTTCATATTCTCCGTTTGTGTATGTATGTATATTAGATGTTCATATTCATACAGATATAATAATTGTGTAATTTGGACAGAACTTCATTAATCGTAAACATCAACAAATTCTCGCATATTTTTCATATAGGAATATTCAAGTATTGAACTTTTCAAATTTAAAAGCAAGCATTTCCAGAACGATATACGATATTAATTCTATTATTCTTTTACTTAATAATTCTTCCCATGTCTGGTTTTAGATATGCATATAAATTTTTGACAAATAGATATCTCATTATAGATGTTACAACAAACTAAAAGCAAGGATTTTTATAGCACTTCATAAAGACTAAAACTATGAAACATTAATATCTGATATAAAGTTTTTGAAAATAAAGAAGGTAAAACAATACAATATTTCACGAAATCACTTTAGAAATATATTCTAACCATCAAATTCTAATTTCTAAATTAGCCTTATAACAACTATTGAATACTTGGAGAATTTCTTGATCACATAACTATGACCAAAATATTAAACATTTAATAGCAGCCTTTGCATAATAACATGACCAGTAACATTGGATTTTATTCCATTCATTTGGTAAATTTATCTTTAACTGAAGTAATCAACATATTTATTTGAAGGTTTAAGTAACTTTTGTTGTTAATATATACCAAGTTACAGGTGTAATTTAAACAACTTATTAAATAATATAAAATTGTTATTTTGAGTTTATCTGGAGAGGTTTCTTTTATATCAAATATTGTATTTCAAGGTTGTTCTTTCTTTAGCTCTAAATTTTTAAGTATTTTCACGCGAAGTGACAAGTCATTGGTAACTTTGCTCATCCAGTTCGGATGCTGTGGATTCTCAGGCATGTTCATGCACTGCTAAAGCTTTTGTTTTTTGAATATACTCATGCTGAGAAAACAACCGATTATCACATTTGTCTTCTCTCTTATTGCTATAAATGAAACGAGACAGGGACTTTCGTGTTCACATTTATCTAATTGCATGTTTGGCAAGGGATCATAAAAAAATACCGTCAAATTAGCATTTGTTAGGAATCTACACATAACAGAGACTAACAAATACTGATAATAACAGATACTTATTATGCATAAACTAGTTACCTATCTAGCTAGGATATTTTTGGACTCGAAGCCAAGTTATCATTAATTCTAACGTGTTTTGATGATTGCAAATATATCTACATAAGGGGACGGTACCAATCCTAGGTGTCCAATTTTTTACAATTTTTTGTCCCCGTCCCCATCCCGCTGACCATCGTTAGTATATATAATTACAAAAAAAAATAATTTGGTTCATGTTTGTCTTTATTAATGTGATGGTTGCTACCTTTGAGTTTAAAAATCGCGACAAAAAACTATTTAAGGTGACTCAATTTTAAAAATTTAACAATACCTTTCGTAAAAATGTATATTTTTTTATTCTAAACATTTCTGATATACTGGAAGTACATGAATAAAAACATAACTTTTGGAGTCCTAGTCAATCCATCCATCTTCAACAAAAAAATGTCTGCCTTGCCATCTATTAAGGTAGTTTCTGATAAAGTAAATAAAACGTGTCTACATATAGAATGTTATGCAGAAGAAATAACTAATGATTTTGTTTGTGAAGAGACAGTTAGACAGTTCTTAGATTCTATGGTTTGTTTGCATACAAAACATTCTCACATTTATTCAAAATTACCATGCTTCACTATGATTTATTATTAAATAAATACGGTTACAGGAAAATAACGAGGAGAGAAAATCGCATGGAACAAATAAAATAATGTTGATATGCACAGGACACTAAACTCATTAAATATATATAAAAAATAGGTATCTGCATAATGATCAGTCAACTGATATCGGTCAATCAGTGCACCATTTTGTGTATGACTAATTACAAAATCATTAGACTCTGACATATTTTACTTAAAACATTTATGTTGTTTACGCATTTAATTTAAAATAAACATGTAATTTTTTAATATACCAATTTGTGGTATGTCGTAATTTAACATTTAATGAGTTTCATGAACAATTGTTTCCATGGCCTACTTAATGTTTAATAATATATTTTTTAAGAAGGCGTCTTGGAGTTTGGGATATTATAGTTTGCATTTGTTACACCCACCAAAAGACTATATTATGTGAACTTTTGCCTAAAAATATCTTTTTCTTTTGTCTCCAGTGACATCTTACACAATATTGTCAACAAAATATACAGCCAGCCGTAAGATTTGTTACAGTTCATATATAAATAATCAAAAACCTAATTTCAATCTTAACATTTACGAATTCTATTCGTGAACTTACACAGAACGTTTCGTAAAAGTTTTCAAAACAAGTCTACCTGAAATGCACACCTTCTGTTTATTTATTTCTGAAAATCCACAGTTTTCGGTACGCTAAATAGACTTCGGTGAATTCTTGCGAGATAAATTTATAGTGTGTTTATTTTTCCCCTGTTTATTTTCTACATAATGGGAGAGCTAAATAGCCTTCAGCCGGCGCCAGAAGGAGAACTTATACACACTCAGTAAATCGACTTTTTCTGTATCCGTATATAACAGCTATAAAAATCACTTTCACAAAGAGAAGCGCGAGTTAATATAACGTTAAAGATGTCTTCGTTGAGTGATGAATTGCAAGCCGAGAAATTATTTAAAGATAAATAAAAAATAATAATTTACTAATGATGTGTGCAAACATACGCACAAGATGAAAGTAACTAAGAATGGTTATGGGAAATATGTAACGCCACCTGCGATAGCCCGATGTAAAAATTTGAGTCCATTTTCGTAATACACTTTAAATCCACTTTAGTAATTTATGTCTTTATGAGGTTTTCATAACATTCCTTGAGCTTTAACGCAGTTTTAAAAATAAAAATCAAGAATTCTCTCACTTTATAAGAACTGTAACCTAAAAAATATTTCTTTAGAGCTGAAGCAATCAAACGAATAACTAAACTTCTTAAATTAAGGTACTATCCAATTGCCAATTGGTACGATTTTACTGACTGTATCTGACTTTGTTGGGATAGCTGCAGCTTCAGCATCCCGTATAATCAAATTAGTAAGTGAAAGTAGTGCTTCATTAAGATCAGGTAATATCCAAATCTTAGTTACGTCAGAAGTCAAATAATACATATTGTCAAACATTTTAATTTTCCTTTTTGGAATTGTGCCTTTTTTCGTAGTTTGTTTGCCATTGACAACGGGGACTTCCCTAGATCCCGAAACGTTTGGAAATATACTGCAATTTCGTGACTTGTGATGTTATTTCCCTAAAAGTGTTTAAACATCCAAATACTAGATAGTACTGACATTGAAAAAAAAACCTCCATAAAAAATAACACGTTTTCCTACATGTTGTGGAGTAATTGACTGCAGATATATCTATATATAAGTAGGCAAATACAAAACGATTAGGTATCATTTTTTGCTCAGTCTCTCAACGGATTTGCTTCATTTTTGTTTTGTTTAGTAGCTAGTGACGACCTTCAGTGCAGAATGCTAATATTAATTTATAATATAGGTTCATTCATTAAATAAAATATAATAAAAATTCATTATTTACGTCCATACTGTCAACGCCAAACAACAGACAGTGCCGCCGCCGCCAGACGGTCAAAACTTAAAACATTGAGTAATTATATATGAAAAGCGATCGTTAGATGTTGTTCTTAGAGAATGTACTTCTGGAAGTGGCATGCAAGCGTTGTTATTGTTTAGTGGTAAAATAGTCAATGTAGTAGATCAGTAACTTTCATATTAAATATTCTGTTTTTAATGTGAATTTAATTATTTGATTAATATAATATTATCACAACCTTCCTGAAGGTGTTGTGTAAAAAATTCAAGTTCTCCTAGGGTTGTTGGTCCTCTCTTTTCTTTAATATTCCTGAACTTGATTGAAACCGCAAATGAGGAAAACTTTTAGGTTGCAAAGAACAATCTTCCAGTTATTATATCGAATATTTTGCCAGGAGCGGTCCAGCCAACAAATTGGGGGGTCATTCATTTGTCAAAAATATTTCGAATACCGATATTTGATTACATTTTTATTTCAATAGATTTGTCAATATGAGTGAACAATTTCGGTCATTACATCCACTTCTCCGATTTATCCACAACTCCGTTTCTTATAAAAATATACTTTTTACATTTTCATGATATAGAGTCTAATTTGGACCACCGGGCGACCACTAGTAAGAATAATTTCTCCTTGTAAATGTTTGGAACCAAGTACGATAATCATTAGGTTTTAAACATTATTTAGTTTTAATACTATTTCAGATGGAGTTGAAGCAGAAATTTACCGAACTCGAAATGGCCTGCCTAATTCTTATCTCTCTGTCTCTTTCTCTAATTTGTATTTTTTTATATTATCCACATATTTATTAACTTTTTTATTTGTTTTATTATTTGGCCCACTTTCTATAACTGTAACTCTCATTCACCCTATATTGCAACCACACTGTATATATGTTTCTGTGTATTGGTCAATCAATATACATTATTTCTCTATTATTTTCTGAATCACCTGTACAACTATAATTCAACTCTACAAGTTGTTTCAACCACCAGTATAACTATTAATCCTCTCCACCCTATTGACTGTTTCTATTTTTCCATTTTTTAAATCATCCTGTATACCTATAATTTTACTTCGTCCCAAATGTCAAATATAAGCAACTACTTATGTTCCACACTGTATATTATGTTCCAGACTGTACATTTTTAACAAGCCTGTATAACTATAATTCCACTCCACCTTATATTTCAACCATACTGTATATGCAACTGCTTCTAACATTTTTTGAACACTCCACCGTATAACTCAAATATCCTTACTGCATATGCTTATTTAACAATTGTTTTAACGTTTTTGCACGCAACTACTTATATGCCACCCAACACAACATTTAATACTATTCCACCTTATATTTTCAACCATCCTATATATGCTTATGTACCACTCAATATCACTATTATTTGTGAGATTTTTTAACCTAACTGTATCTCTGTAATTTTACTTCGCCTTATATTTCAACTGCGTACATTGCTTGCTGCTTGAATTTCAATGCACGCACGTATACTCGCACACCTACCACCGTATATCTTATAGAGAAGTTCGCTCACATAACAATTTTTCTTTTCGATACACTAGTGGAATATTTTGTGCCATTTCACACGAATGCAAGGCCCGTAAAATGAAAACTGTTACAAACATCCTGTACGATACACTTTCATGGCATATCTTGACAATTAAGCTAGGTATGATGATGAAAATTTGACATTCCCATTGACGTTTACCGTTTTTTTGCACATATTTTTCCGATTTTGAGAAAAACGATATGTTTTACGGTATAGAAAATTATACGGAATCAAGCTGGAACATTTCTTTGTAGAATACCATTTAAAATATCAAATCGATTGAGCCGTTTTAGAGAAAACTGTAGATTCAGTGAAACTCACTGAAATGTAGTCCCTTAAATACTGTTTTTCTGATTTTCTGGAAAACCGTATATCTCACGTTATAGAAAATTATACGGTATCTTTCTGTAATATTCCTTAATACAATGCCGTTTAAATCATCAAAATTGCCCATGCCATTTTTGAATAATCATTGAGCATACATAAAAAAACGTGCCGAAGAATTGATAACCTCCTCCTTTTTGTTGGAAGTCGGTTAAAAATTAGATCAGGCAACGCCAGTCAATCGTAGTACATACATTTTTACAAAAGTAACTGCCTTTTTAGATTATGAAATATATTTAATTTAAAATGTTTTTAGAACTGTAAGGTAGCTCTAGTTACAATCACTTTAACCTAACTAGTATGAAAATGGATGTAAGATGTCGATATGGTCGTTAATTTGTAGATGATTATAACGTAGTGGATTATAGCAGGCCGGACCTGCGTCTCGGGGGCAATCTTTACCAAAGCGACCAAAGTAATACAGGAAAAGTTAACAATAAACGCGAGAACTTCTGGTGTTGCTGTTATTCCGAATGAACCGATACAAGACAGGTATAACCAAAAACCGGAATTTACAACATCACCGCGATCGCTTCGAGCTGCATCTGCCGTAAAAGATCTTTGACCTGCGACGAGATGATGTTACTGTTGCAGAGAGTCTGCACGCACATCATCTCCAGGCCATATCTCTCTAGCCAGATAAATCGTACGAACGGAAAGATATAAAAGTTTCAAAACGATTACGATCCAACACAAATGAACGTAATTCATCTACGAGGTCAACACATCTATCGCATAAATAGTCAAACGAAATAATTGATAAAGAAAAGAATGATTTACTGGTTAAAAACGTTTATGTATCGAATAGCCGAATGACCTCGCGCGATAAGCTGTTCATGTGTAGGAAATAATGAACTCTCTTGTCTTATAACAACAATAATTTATTTATAAAAATGTTTAGAGCGCGACCTTGGATTAGAAGAAAAAAAGTGGTTGGAAGTTAATTTTAAATGAGTCAGAATTTATAAAAGATAGACGCAAATTTATATCCTCTTGTTATATACGAGGTGTCCCAAAAGTAGACCGATAAGCTGTATGTAATGATATGTATCTTCAGCTCATAAATTCGTATTTACTGAATCGCAAACAATATGTTTACTACGGTGGATATTCATCCAATTTTTATTATTCAACAAGTGGTATCCCTCAGGGAGCCAAGTTAGAACCTTTATTATTTGGTTGATAAATTACATGAAAATGTATTAATCTTTGCAGATGATTTGAAGTTACACAAGAATATATGCAACTTAGGCGATTATCTAACTTTGTAAGCACAAATAGATTTGTTATAAAATTGGTGCATCAACAATTGTCTGAAACTAAATATAAACAAATGCAAAACTTTTACTTGTACTCGTAAACTAAATCCTTTACAACATCCATACGCAATAAACAATGTTGTCTTAGAGAGAACTAAGATTATTAAGGATTTTGGTGTATATTTTGACCATCAATTGACTTTTAATTTTCATATTAATTCCATTGTTAATTCCGCATATCGTTTATGTGTTTATAATTAAAAATTGTAAAAATTTTAGCAATACTGCAGCATTATGTACATTATTTTAAAGTTTAGTTAGATCCAAATTAGAATATGCGTCTTTAATATGGAATCGTATTTTCTATATTATCCATTGGACAGGTATTTTTTTTTAAGTTTGTAAGTTTTAAGTTAACCGGGCTATATCCACCAAGAGGATGTAATTACACCGAACTATTAAGCCGATTTGATTTTGTCTCCCTTCAGAAACATAGAGAAGAACTGTCTGTATTGTTTCTTCACAAATTATTAACTAGTAAAGTTGACTGTTCCCTTTTATTAAGGCAAATTGATATATTGGTTCCAAGAGCATCAGCTAGACAAATTAAAGACATTTTTGTGCAAAAGAGCTCTGACCAATATCTTGTTGAAATCTCCAATTAATAACATGTGTGGAATAAGTTGTCAAATTAATTGTGTTTTACTTAACTATATTTTATTTTGTTATACTGTCATGGCCTTATTTTTATATATTGCCCTGTTAATGGTTAGCTGTTGGACAAGAAACGCTAATAAATAAATAAATAAATAAACAAGAATAAAATAAACATTTTCGTTTTAACACATGTGACCAACTGACGTTTTAGGACCTACAAATTTTTGAAAGTTACATTACTTATTCATTATTCCTAGTCTAACCGACAAATTCAAAATAATTTTAGTTTTTGCTAGTGCTATTAGTAGAAACAGGTGCGGTCGCTGAATAAAAATTTTGGGGTGGTCATGCATTTTTCAAAATTATTTTGATTTAGTTTTTGTAATTCTCTTATTTTAAGAAATTTGTCATTTTGACTTGTACCATTTAGGAGGTCATGATTCCTATGACCCCCGCGGACCGGCACTGAATAGAAATTTGAGTAAAGTCCCCTTGGAATCAAAAAAATATCTAGAAATCGAGTGCAAACGCTTCAAAAATTTAAAACTTATAGAAAACAACTTGAAATCTATAAACATTTATGTAAGTTTAACATAAATTCTTAAAGAGGATGAAATTTAAAACACCAAATCCCCAAATACCGAAATAATTTTAATCCATGTGAAGAACTGTTACGATGCTCAAAAACGGGTAGCAATAAGTAAAACATGTATTTAAACATTAAATATTAAATTAAATATTTTGAAATATTAAGGTATTTGACGTTGAAAAAAAAATCACTCAGCCTATTAATCAACTATTTTGTCAACAGTTCTTGCTCGTCTAGTCCATTTAATTATATATTACTTACAGAACCTAATAAAATAAAACATTTAAAATAGATGTTGACATTTTTACTACTTTAATATAAAGTAATATAGAAACCCAGTAGGTTTATCATAAGAAATGTTACAGCCCGACAACAATTACTAACGAGTTAAGCCTCCAAAGTGCTCTGTATCCTCATTAAATCGCTTCTAATGAGGTAACCGATTGTTTCGTTTCTAAGAAGAGGTAAGTTTTGCATTGTTTTAAATTGTGTTCAATGGGCGTTAGATAGGGAGATCTTGGTAGCCAGGGCAACAAATTATGTTCTAGTACAATGTAACTCCCGCCACATGCGGTAGTACATTGTCTTGTTGAAACTATAAATTGTGAAGGGTCTTAGTAAAGGGCAGAAAATGTCTTTTACCATGATAAATACCAATGGTGACCCATTGCATTAAGCAATAACCCCATATTATGCCGGGCACGATGCTCGTCTGCTCAAATCTTGATACTCGCAGAAAGGAATACCAAGGATAATGCGTTTTCCATAAGTGCAATGAAGCCGCATTCCAAAACAACGCCATGTCATTAATTCATAAAGTATAGTAAACGAATAGTCATCCCAAAGGAAAATAAATGTTTGAAATGTAAAAGAAAATAATTATTATATAACAATAGGGTCTTATTAAGAAAAAAAGTGAATTTTCCATAATTTATTTCTATATAAGAATCCAGTTTCTTTAAATTTCCGATATGATAATAGTTTTCAAGTTATTTGCGAAAACTATACTTCTTTGTTTTAAATCCTAATTTGTCAATAACTTTTGCAATCAATTATGTGCGAGTTTGCTACTTTTGCACAATTGTGTAGACCTCATTCTGAATCCAATTAATTAACAATTTTGTGAACTAGACTATGACAACGTAGTGTGTAAACTGTATCACAATCTCTAAAAATTTCAGTTTATCAACAATATTGTCGATTATATTTAGATTATTCCCGAAATCAAAACTATAACAATATCTTACGATAATTTTTGAGCATTTCCATTTAACCCACGGAAATGTTTTTTTAAGTGAAATAAATACACATAAACTTCAATATACCCGATAGTTCGAAATGTATATTGGTTTATAAAAAATGTTTTAATTTTTTTTCGTCCATGTCCGACCCACACTTCGTTTGATATCAGTGTCCAAACAGAATCAAAATATTGCATAAAATTTGTATAAATACTTGAAATCTGCTTAATATATTTTATATCTACCTGGCGTTCCAAATAAGTTAGACATCCATGCGGTAATGCATTTTTAAACTGTGCCTACACATTTAAAATACATGTAAAATTTCGTCAAAGTAGAGATGACTAGCTGCACAAACTGTGTTTGGAAACGAATATCAATAGTATACGGACAAAACATATGGTCTAGTGTTATGATATTTGTTAACTGATTTGGGAGACTTGTGAATGCAAAATTTTAACGTATTCTGTACTAGGTGACAAGACTTAAATGTTAATACACAATGGGCAACACATCATTTTTATAACAATAGACATAAACACAAAAGAAGCTATTCCCCTAATTGTCTGAATGAAAGGTAAGTCTTCAAAAATTGTTTTCCCGGATATATTTTATTTGACTTCTCTACGGCCAGTAATATGCTTGTCCTAAGGTAAGATCCATGACCCAGTATCCAAGAAATGGGGACGAAGATGAGAATTAACGAAGCAGTGCATCTATATTTCAAAACTTTACCAGTTCGGTAGATAAAGTCATTGCTCGATAGTCCAGAGGTGGTATGTGGTTTAAATGTTAACGTGTTAGCAACAATCACCACCAGATCCCTCACTGTTTTCACTATTTTGACAACCTAGCCATCTAGTGTTTCAAGTAGGTGAATATTTGATCTTGTGAAAGCTGTCTCCCCAAACTAAATTACCAAAACCTAAATCTTGAAAAGCTCATTTTTTATTTCTCCCCATAGAGTAAATGACATGAAACTGTCTCTTATCATTTAGGAGTATACTGATCACAATGGGACCAGGATGCGACCCTTGTGGGACTCCACACGTTACATCATATTGGTGTGCCAATTAACCATTAACTCGCCCATACGCCTCTGAGAAAGGTATGTGGCCCGTTAAACCACCACTCCGGATCCATATTGATTTAGCTTTTTCAACAATTTAACTCGATCGACCAAATAAAAAGTCTTGCTGAAAAGTGTATATAAAGTATGTACGTTCAATGAATTATGTATAGGTTTGGAAGTGATTATACGTAATATTTTTGAAATCTTTCGAAAGGTTTGGCTATTTACGATTGAATGCAAATTGTGCTGTAATTAATTAATAGATGATTGATGTAAGATAGACTCTATACTGCTGGAAGGTGCCCCGTTCCTAAAGATTTGTTAAATATGTTTGTCAATGTCTCAGAAGCCCATTGCCCATTCCCACTAGAATACATTCAGCTTACCATAGGTCCAGCTGCCTTATTAATATCTAAATCTATACACGGCGAAATACCTCGTCAACCAAACTTGAAACTCCGAAATTGCCACGTCTATGATCATTGTTTGTAAGATTAGATGGTTGGTTAGGTTAGGTTAGGTGATAGTGATAGATGCCTTCGAAGAATTAAAAAGATTACTAACAAATAGTAAAAAAGTGAATAATCTTTTTAATTCACGAAGAACGTGTATATGTTACATTTACTATGTTTCACTGATAATAACCTAATTATTCCGTTACTTCTTCTTCTTCTGTTTTTAAAAATTCATTTCCTGATTGTACATTTTCTTTGATTTCCTGTGTTACTCTGATGTATATCCTCTCCTTCTCCTTCCAATATCTGAAGCACTGTGTTTCTTTATTAAACACTATACACTTTCTTGTGTTCTGACTCATGTTGTATTTCTTTGCCTTGGTATTGAGTATTGAACGTCTCGAGTTCTTCTGCAGTTGATCTGCTTTGAAGGCCACTGAAATGAACTGCTTAAAAATTATGAATCTATTAAAGCGATAGCTCCTTAACGAAGGTTCCCGTTTATATATGTGAAGATGATAAACTAAATGAGAATTTTCGCTTAATTACATGAACAACGAACATAGCTAAAAGACTCGACACCTACATTGAAGTGTAAATGTATGGCGCAGTCCAGAAAGGTAGGAACGGAGGAGTTTCTCCTTGAATATAAGGTCTTGGTAAATAATTTTGATTAAATAAATACGTTCTAACAACAAATTTTAAAGGGTTTAAAGAAGACCCATTTTTTATTCATAGTTAAGTTACTCATTACATGAGTCAGCCTACTGACGCTAGATACAATTTAACAAGTTTCACTTACAGTAGGTAAATGAAACGTGCACTCTTGATTGTTTGAAAATAAGTTGGTCTGTTTTCACAAGTAGATATAGCGTCATGAATGAGTCTGGGTGACAGTAAGGCACAAAAGTAATTAATTCGTTGATGTAAATCGTCAAAAGCTTGAGATTTGGTCATATAAACTTGAAGTGAACCCAGAAATGGAAGTCAATAGGTTTCAGAATTGGCGGTCTAGCTTACACCCTATGCCCATGAAATATATAGATCAGTCATTTTGTCTTAGTAAAATAGGATTTTGATGAAAAAATAGCTTTGTTCCTGTAGGATAATCAATATATTTGACACGAGTCATCGATAGCCTAAACAACATAATTAATGTGTATCAGATAACGAATCTATTAACGTCAATCAAAACTGTCAACTGTCCGGTGCATAGCAATCATCCCACGTGACAATGTGCATAAATATCAAACAATTTCAAGTTGCTCGTGTTCTACTGATGTTACATAATAGCTAGAACGATTATGAAAGTTATGTCGGCTCAGACTTCATAGTAAAATTAAACAAGGACACAATCCGTACGTTGTGGGTACCGAAATACCCCGTAATTTTAGCGCAGATCTATTCTCTGTCGCTTGCTTTATTAGACCAATGCAACGCTTCGTGTCGGTCGTTATTAATAATGCAACAAATGGGGGAATTAATTTTAGTAAATAACGTTCGATGTGGGTCTGCGGTTTCGGTGTCGAAACTGAAATGTGAGATCCTGCCGAGTGATAATGATGGATTTCTTTCTCGATTTGATGATGTCGAGTTGTGCAACATCTGTCTTAGGTTGGGATTGAATTGAAAGTATTACATTTGGTTAATTGTACCAGATTATCATTGTGTTAGATAATTGGAGGTAATTAACAGTCTGGTTTGCGAAATTTTTGTTTTGTAGTAAACGGTGTCAGTTTCACGAGTTCATAAGTATTACGAATACATATGGGGAGCCAATTTAAAATTTTCAAACCGGCTGTATCTCGGAAACGATAAAAAGTACCAAGGAGATCCCAAAAATGTTTCGGTAATTTGAAGGGGGAACAAGAATGCTGTAACATAGGCACCCCCTTCTACTCCTTAAAGACAAACCACTTTAAGTGAAAATATATAAATGGCAACCTACAAATTAAAACTGTATTTGTAACAGCAGGATGAAATACTAATAGAAACTTTATAGTTTTCATTCATTCTTGAACGACATAAATTCTGCTACACAATTCTTCATAATTTCTAACATATGACTCTTGAAATAGCTCAACATTTTTCACTATTTTCTCAGTTCAGCTTTTCAATAGTCTGGTTGGGTTTTCTACTAAACATATTTTAAATGACCTCATAAGAAAAGTCCAGAAGTAGCACGTCGGGTGACCCAGCAGACCATTTCAAGGAAATTTTGTATATTTTCTGCATGCAAACTAAGAATTTTTGGTCTGAGTACCGATGTGTATTCCATTATTTTCGGAACATTCTAATACCCATAATCAAAAGCATAACCAAATGCATCAGTTTCTGTAGTGTTTGATTTGCTCTTTGTTCTTAATTGATCCAAATTTTCCCAATTTTGATTATTTTTCCTTAGGAAAGCAATAATTCCTAAAGCTATTGCGATATTAGGTCCTATACATTAAATCTAGTCAATCCAAGTTCGGGCCCAGAGACGTAAACAAAATACCCGATGCTGTAAATTGACATACATTTCATAAACAACAATATTCATCGTGGAAAAAGTATGTACACTTGACTAACTGGGCATCTTTAAAGATCCAATAGAAAACACTATACACTTAAGATTCCATTAAATATATATGAACAGACTGAACAAGATACATAGAAAGCTGCCTGGGACTCAATATTCGCCAAAAATAGTAAACCAAAATGTGTATCCCAATTCCAATCCAATCCCTATACGAGAGAACAGAATGCATGACAGGAAATTCAGAAGACTTGGCACAACTAGATCACCACAAACAAAAGCGTCTATCAAAAAGGACCAGAAAAGAATTAAGGAATCTGATAACAGCCGAAAAGGTTCGCAGTTTCAAGGAATACCTATAACCTGTAGGCATACGTGGGGAAACTAATTACACTTATAATTACATTCTATTCAAAAATTATAACGAACAAGTCCGATGGTGAAAAGGCTCAATCCAAATAACTATAGTATTTACAAATCAAATCAGCTCTCATCAGCTTGAACAACCGGCAAAAATTATATACATAAAGAAATAAACGTTCCTATACAGCAATTTAAATTATGGAAACACCAATCCTCAATCAATATGAATAGGAACTGTACGCAACCATATTTACATTCTGTAATATTAAATTAATATACATTGGGCAGAGATTTGATAAAGTGTGGTATCAAGTATTCTTACGCAAAATGAAAAGCAATTAAACTATTCTAGATTATTGACATCATTCCTCATAAACATACGACAATTTAGACTGAATTATAGAGGAAATCATAGTCATATATCCTATACAAGGAAGAGTTCCACAAAATAAACTATTTGGGCTAGCGCTTTATTTATTTATTTATACCGCAGCCTCACCCATAACCACGACATTTGCTGACGGCTCGAAACGATTTGCTGAAATTTTTGCATTCTAATATACTCCAAGGTAATAGGTGTCACATGGTTAAAACCGAAAATAAAATGAAGCAAAACCTGAATATCCAACAATTATGACCACAGAGGAAACTGTCCAAATGTGTGTCTTATTAGAAAACATCGAAAACAATTAGCTCAGAAACTCAGAAATATAAAATAGTTCCAATTATCAATTTAGTAACCTACTGCTAGGAAAAAACAGTACTGAAAGTTATATGACACAACGTATGAAATTATGAGAAACATGGTCCAATCAATATAGAGATAATTCAAAAGCTTCAATCAAAGAGGAATAATTCTTAATGTACCAGAATACAATATCAACAAAACATAAAAATTCAGAAAAGAAGTCAAAATTTATCAAAACAAGTACAATGATGGTCTGAAATTTCACCCAAATGACCTCGTAAGGAATTTGATGCACTGGTGCTTGGGCTAAAACGTCATGAGTTCCGTAACTTACTTACTTAAATGAAAACCATAAATACAAATATAATGGTTCAAAGTACATCTTTGATTTTTAATAGATGTATATATGTTCGTGGAATGCAATGTTAGCTAAAAAAGTTGCTTTTTAATACATCTTCATCTACAACATCAGCTGCAGATTTGGGGAACGCTTTCTTAAGCCGCTTTTGTATCAAATTATATTATCAAAACGAAATTATACTAAACGCTACAAAAATAATCACAACAATTATGAATTGTCGTACATTTTTCCACTGACTCATCCAATAATCGGAAATGCAAGCACAGTTATAAGGTACTTTCAGTTGGAAATTACGCTTAATCTTTGATTATGATACAAAGGAACCCACTTATCAGTACGATTCCCGCATACGTTACATTTATCATGGTCATGTTTGTATATGTCCCACAACATTGACGACACCATTGTTACTCGATTTCGCTGTTTGTATAAAACTTTACACACTCCGATAACTTTCGCAGGTATAAAATGAAAATAATGTTCGACTGAAAGTAGGTTGTTTATGTTGAATAATGTGTTTTGATTTACCACAGAAGACGTTCACATTCGAAGTTACAGAAATACTGAACAGGCCGTCAAATAAGTTCTTTAAAATGGCACCAGTCGTTGAAAGTTTATTTTTCAGCTGATTGCATTATATGAAATACTTTTATGTTTATTATAGGTGATTATATAAATATATTGAAGTTTTCTTAATTAATTATAATGAGACTAGACCTTCTCTAGAATTTTTGTCATAAAAGTTCAAATATGTGTTTATTGTGTGTACAAATTAATTACCTACCTATCTAGTGTATTCTTGAAGTTGGTGCTCAGTAACCACCAATTAAAATCTAAAATATATTACGAATTGATACACTTGCAGAAATGCAATTCAGGTTTTAGTTTTGGTTGATACTTACTTCAAAAACATACTAGACAGGTAGGTAATTCATTTGTACTTAATAAGCACAAGTTGCTATTCGTATTTATTACGTGGTGTCATGATATCCAACCACTTGCAATGTGCCATTATTATTTATATTTATTTTGTCTACAGGTACGTTCTTGAGTAAGTGGATAGTGTAGTGAGTAGAATTGTACTTCGTTTTTTTAATTTTCTCGGTATTCTGACAGAAAAATATAGATAACATACATTTAAATTATCTCAACATTCAAGAGGTTATAATGCATTTTTCTGGTTATTTGGGAAAAACCACCACCTTGGAGATCAAAACCTTGCTCGCTCCAATATGCTCTTTATACTTATCATTGTAGGGGTGACAAAATCTTAAACATCTAGGAATAATTCTCATCTTTCAATATCATAATTCAGATCATAATTCTATTAACTACGACATATCAGACAATGAAACGTTTTCGTATACTCCATGATGATGAAAGAAAGTTGAAACGGCGTTGAGTGTAAATAAAAAAGTTTGGTATTAGGGTGCTATGTTTCCAAAAAACATAAAAATAAAGTTAAATTTCTTATTTCACCTTCAAAATGGACAAACATTTTGAAAAAAGTCAACAAAACATTTCATTTTGACTTTGACAAAGTTTGTCTTGTTTTCTACATTTTTTATATGCAAAATGAAATAAAAAAAACAAGTCATTACAATTTATCAATATATCATTACAATTTGATTTTCAAAGTTTCCAATTTAATTAAAATTTAAAAAGAAAAATTTTTGTACATTTTTAAAGATTTTAATTCATATATGCGTCTTGAGGATATCAACTAAATTACCTAACCCAGTTTCCGAAGAAATCGTTCATTTTCCGGAAAAACTGTATCTAAATGACTGTCAAGCAGAAGCTATTTATAAAGTATTATTATATTGTTTCTTATAAACCCGTTACAAGTAACGATGTTATTGTTAAAAAATTTCAAGATGTAAAAGTTAATGTGAATAAATTTCTGTAATTCATTTAATAATGTTCATATAGAGAGGAAGCAGTTATTATCAATGGGATGAAGTTATGTCCTATTGAAAAGTTTGTTCGAATAAAATAACAATGAAATTACGACACATCACATATTGTACAACTTTTCACCGTTATAAAATTAAACTTACGGAATGGGACGTTCAAGAACAAATAGAATTTTAATTTATTGTATTATAAGAAACCTAATAATTTCCGCTCAACCCATAATTTATTGTTGGATATTCGATTTTGCTTCAATGCTGTACCAATACAATCATAAGAATATAAATTACAGTGGGGCTTAATATTTGAGGCATAAATAATGCAGAATTATCTACTTTAAAAATCCCGAATGGTAAAAATTGAGCAAAAGCAATATCAGGAGAACTTGGCCAAATGGGAGCTCACTCGTATTTAAGGGTTTCGTACTACATTCCTAGCTTCTTATGATCGAGGAAAATTATATTTTTTTCTTGTTTGCCCCCCAATATTAATTTTTCGCTCTGCATTTAGGTTTTCCTATAGAGTATCAGTAAGGCTCTATATTTTCAATATTTTTTCAAAACAGTGAACTGATAAGGAAGAATGCGTGATATTCAAATACTTTGTTTAATATACTCATATTTTAAACTATCTACATTTGTATTTATCATAACGAGTTCTTACATTTGATATTTTACGCGATGTGCTTAATATTTTTTTATTTTTAATATTCTGGTTGCCTCTCAAAATGTACTTTCGTTACCGATATGAAACCTCGAAAATGAATAAATAGAAACGAGGTTTTGACTATTATTCGAAAATTAGCAATTCTATGATTTCTTTCAACTTATCTTATTGGATTTTTGTAAAGATTGTTCAAAATATTTAATCTTGCTTAAGTGAAGACATTTACAGTAAACTTGTCGTAGTAAACCATTCATGGTTACCGTCCTTGGTTTCGTCAAATATTTTGATGCAGAAAACCACTTGTTTTATAGAAGGTCTTCATAGAGACCTTCTATAAAACAATTCATAAATTGAGTAGATATTTGTGCTATTTCTCTGGGGCTTATTTATTTGTATCTTTGATCTGCTTTTATTACTGGCATTCTTGAGAGCTTTTTTAATTGGATGTCTTATATGCAGAAGATAGGGTGAAGAAATATTGGTTCAATACCTGGTGGATCCAAGGGGGGGCTAAGGGGCTCAAGTTCCCCCCCACCAAATCCTCTGAGTTCTATACTTTTTTACTATTGATTTTGCTAAAACCTACCATCAGCGGTGTCAAGCCCCCCAAACAAGCCCAAGCCCCTCTAATCGAGCCCAAGCCCCTTAAACGAAAATACTGGTTCCGCCATTAGGTTAAATCTAATTTGAAAAATTGTTCGAAACAGTTTCATTAGTTTTTAAGAAGGTATATCTACGATCACTCATATTTAATTTAATATGATATTTCATAGAATAATGACTCTTTTGGACAATTTTACTCAAATATAGTATGAAGGAGTTCTAGCCTCAATTTATTAAACAATGAAGACTACCGTAGCTGGGAAAACAACTTTAGACACCTCTTTGCTTCATTTTACAACAGACATTCAAACTGTAAACCACTGAACATTAAAAACCGTGGCATTATCAAACCCCGGTATTTGAGGACTCTTATGAACAGAATTACAGAAACGCTCAATAAGCTTGTTTATCACTCATTGTCATCCATTAGCATAAGATTAAAATGGATGTCCTAAGGATAAAAGCTTGACACCCAATTGCTTTCTTTTGGTCTATAACTTAAAAATTAAACTAAAGAAAATCTAAGAGAAAACATAGAGAAAAGAGTTTGTTGGCCCTTTTTATAGGTCAATATTTCTGCACACAAGAAGGATATTATATTGTATCTGCAATCCGTGGCACAATAACGGAGAGGTTTTCCAAAACCTAAGGTAAATTGTCATGGAGCAACTTTTGTAAAAATAGGGGGAAACACGGGGTAAATTTATCCAATGAGTTTCGATTGCAGGTTAAAAAGTAAATAATTTATATTTTAGAGAAACAATACCTTAAAAGACTACTACGTCCTTGGTAAATTGATTAAAATAAATTAAAGACTGGAATTCTTCATCTAGCAGCTAAGTAATAGGACTAGACGACTTTTTGCTAATATTTCCTCACATATTATTTTGAAATTCAGTATTGCAATAAAAAATATTAGCTGAATTTTATCTGTATTGTACTCTGATAAATTATATCAACATGTACAATCACAACAAGTATACACGTGGAGGGATGATTATATTGACGTAGAATATAAACAGTGCTTATTATGAAGGTAAAAAAAAACGCAGATAAGGTTGAAAATCAATATCGACAACAAAGCCCAGATAAAATATAAGCCCATAATTGTATCGACTTTGCAATTTTTTATAAATACATTGCGCTCCTGATTTTCAATATTTATATCCATTTAATGAAGTTAAGAGTTCTAAAAATTGAAAATTTCAGTCTAAAAATCTAAGAAATATATATATATTGTCACACAATACACCGGTATTAAATACAATGTACATGCCGAGATAACAGTTTTATTTATCACAAAATTTTATATCAATAATTGATGCTAAACAAACAAACATTCATCTGACAAGTATAAGAAGTACAAACGAACAGTCCTATTTAAATAATTATTGATACAAAGATTTATGGCAAATGATAACGATACAATTTTGTTGTTGTTTTAGGATAAGACATTCTTATTCAATTTGTTATCAAATTTATATTAATAATAACGACAATAATTTTAAATATTGTGCATGTAATTTGTTATTTCTAAAACTAGTCCAATGACAAAACCTTACTGCAATTAAGTTCAACGTTCAAATATATTTCTAATTATTTAAACAAGTACATAATATCGCACAAAAATCTCGTTTGTGGGAAAAATATATTAAGAGAAAAAAGTTAATTAAAACAATGCTCTTGAAATACAAATAATTGTTATCAAACATAATATACATTAAGTTTACTTTTCAAGAAATATTTCGTTTTAATTTATACCAGTGTTAAGTACAAGGCCCGACTCCTTTTGTAAAAATTGTACTGTTTATTCATATATCATAAATAAATAAAGATCTGTTTATACATTTTAATTCATATCATTTGATTGAAAAAATTCTTCACACTAATTCACTGATTATTTGTGCTCAATACAGTTTCTGTCCATCTGTTTATTAATTAACTGTATTTATAATTATTTATCGACATATAAAATATTAAAACAATTTCGCGAAATAAGATTCTGGTTTTGGGTAATATTTTAAGAGTTAAAAAGTTGTCAGAAGTTGTTTATAAATTGCATTTTTCTTGGTGTAAGTTGTTTTCTGACATTTTCACACAAAGCTATTGCACAATGCACTAATTTAGTAATTTAAAACTACCCCATCAAATGTCAAATGATCCAAAACAACTAAAATTATAAATAGTTCTTCTTGTCTAATAGCAAATTGTAGGTAAAACTTAACTTTCTTATTGTATTTACAAGTCATGTCCTACTGAGTCAGTTAAAGGTTCATTTTCCAATTGAAGAAATTGTGTTGAATCAAAAAACCAAAACCTAACATAATTCTTAAAATCTGACATAAAGTTTTAATTTAAATATATTAAAATATAATGAAATAAATAGTAAAATATATACTCTACGGCCATTAACTTGTTTGAACTTGTAAATCTTCATGAATGCCCAATATTTGAGGTTATTTTTAGTTCTTCTCATAAATCATTTATATATTATCTTTGCTCCATGTTACTTTATATTCAAAATAATGTATGAAACTTATTTCAGAATACATGTAAGATACATTTGATGATTTGTAATAAATATTCTATAACTACAGCAAATATTACTTCACTATTTTAAAAGAAGTATTTTTTGTTAGGTATTAATTAGTGTTTAATAAATATTTATTCTATTTAATTTTAAATATTATAACATGAACATACATATTGAAAACAACCAGTCCCCACAAACACATTTAAAACTTTAAAACTAACACATTATTAAAACTTAATCATAAATTAATTGTTCAAATGTATAAACTGATAGATTGCGAAATATGAGTTATCGTTTCATTCAAAAAATATGTAAAAGCCATTTTTACTTCTCACTGCCACAAAACTTTACGAATCATTAAAACTTATTATCTTAAAAACTCACCTGTTCAAAGACCAGCATTTTGACTTGCAACACAAAACTTCTAATTCAAAACAAACTTTACAAAAGAAATCTCCAAAAATAATTCCTGTCAATCGTAGAAAAGTTCAAAACAACTTTGACACTTCATAACACAAGCGCGTCAATTTCAAAATCAAGCAGCTGTTCAGCTTTCGCGATCGCGACTGCTCCGCTGCGTTTCACTCAACGCCGTTGACTGAACCGCACCGACTGAATGACAGTGTTCCGCGAACGTAGACACAGTCTACTCTGATATCAGATCGTTCACTTTGGGGTCTTCGCTGGAACTTGTTGGATTGCCCGGGGGGTAAACGATGAAGTACAAAGTATTCGGTGATGTAGCTTGAGATGCATGCGTTGTCGTTCTCGGAAGGACTGGACTTATGCCATTCAGTCAGTAAACGATTTAAGGTCCACTACAATGGATTCAAGTTTGCATGGGTGGACGATGAGTTTTCGATAATTATAGGGTAGTTAGGTAGGGTATTGACTTTTTGAACGGGGGACAATAAAAAGAGCGGCGAGTTCTTTTACCTTTTTAAATTAGTTGCAGTTTGTTCTAACAAAGAACGAAAATGTGTCATTAAATTGTACTACAATCGAACGAAATTTGCATAATTTAATGCCGCGGTGCTTCACACATAATTACAAACGTTTTTTGCTAAACTAATTAGTGTAGTTTAAATACAGTTACTTGGGATAATTTTAAGGTCAACAATTTGATTTTCATGTTAATATTCGTATACCTGTGACACATTTTGCAATACACAGAGTGCTTTCAAAAAGTAACGAATAAATTTATTATTCCAACTTCCAAATAATTTGGTCAAGTGCGAGTTGGACTCGCATACAGAGGGTTCCGTATCACCTTCATGATTCTAATATTCCAGTTTCAAACAAGCAGGAAATGAGTCCATTTTCTTATATTTACCGTTATATCTTTTAAAGGAAGCGTTTTAACTTTATAAAAAATATACACTTTGATTTTCCACACATAGACTTCATGATTCGCTTGATTTTTATCAGAACACATATGTATTTAATTTTCTAATTTGGTCCCCAAAAATTAAAATTAGAGTTTTATTTTACTAATAAACTTTCCAAATTTAAATAGTGTAGTTTGTAAAGTGGGAATTAAGTCGATGTTTAATATTTTTGTTAATATCTTTTAAACAAATGATTTAAAAATATGATATATTTGTAATTCACATAATGAGCCTTTTATTGATATATTACATGATGCTTTTGAAAATTGAATCTTTATTTCATTTAATTGTTTCTAATAATTTATTTCCGTAGGAATTTTTTCATATTTTTCCAATAAACAAAAAAAATTAGGTCTTATAGTTTGGGGAATAACGGGGGGAATGGGTAGTTTTTTTTTTCTTTTTAATATATTTTAAAATATTCATTTTTAAAAAATTTAAAAAATATATTTATATTCATCATAATGATCCCTGTGATTTGATATATTATATGACCCGTTAGAAACAATTATAATTTTTTATTTTCCATTTAATTCTATAATTTGCCCCCCAAAATGAATATTAGGGGTTTCTCCGTATTTTTCCAGTAAAGTTCAGGTGAAATTTTTCAGCTTATGGTTTCGGAGATAAGGGGGGAATGGGTAATTTTTTTGTATATTTTTGTTAATATCTTTTAATTAATTTATTTTAAAAATATGAAAAAAATATATTTGTTTTCGTCATAATGAGCCCTTTCATTTGATATATAACATGATGGGTTAGAAACAATTTTATTTTTATATTTTCCATTTAATTCTATAATTTGTCCCCCAAAATGAATATTAGGGGTTTTTCCTTATTTTTCCAGTAAAGTTCAGGTGAGGGGCTATACCTCCATTTTTTTCCAAAATTTTCCAGCTTATGGTTTCGGAGATAGAGGGGAGATGGGTAAATTTTTTTATATTTTTGTTAATATCTTTCAATTAATTTATTTTAAAAATAATAAAAAAAATATTTGTTTTAGTCATAATGAGCCCTTTCATTTGATATATAACATGATGGGTAAGAAATAATTTTAATTATATATTTTCCATTTAATTTTATAATTTGCTCCCCAAAATAAATATTAGGGGTTTCTCCTTATTTTTCCAGTAAAGTTCAGGTCAGGGGCTATACCTCCATTTTTTTTCAAAGTTTTCTAGATTATGGTTTCGTTGACAAGGGGGGGGATGGGTAATTTTTTTTATATTTTTGTTAATATCTTTTAATTAATTTATTTTAAAAATATGAAAAAAAATATTTGTTTTCGTCGTAATGAGCCCTTTCATTTGATATATAACATGATGGATTAGAAACAATTTTAATTTTATATTTTCCATTTAATTCTGTAATTTGCCCCCCAAAATTAAAAGTAGAGGTTTCTCCTTATTTTTCCAGTAAACTTCAGGTCAGAACCTATACCTCTAATTTACGTTTTATAGTTTCGGAGATAAGGGGGGGGGGATGGGTAAATTTTGGCATATTTTCGTTCGTTAATATCTTTTTAAATATTATTTTTTTAAATATGAAAAAAATATATATTTGTATTCCTCAGAATGAAACCTTTCATTTGATGTATTACACGATGCGTTTGATTTTTTTTATTTTTAAATGTTTATTTAATTCTATAATTTGCTCCCCAAAATTAATAATAATAGTTTCTCCTTATTTTTGCTGTAAAGTTCGGGCAACGTTCTATATTTCCTATTTTTTTCAAAATTTTAGGCTCAGTAGTTTCGGAGATCAGGGGGAGGAACGGTTGATTTTTTTAGTTTTTCCCCCAGAAGTATCCATAAAATCAAAATTTTTTCTTTTACTCCTGATCGGGTCACCAAACTATACATTGATACCAAATTTCAACCTCTTCCGTCCAGTAGTTTAGGAGAAAATTGCTGTGATGTAACAGACGCAGAAATCCTGAGTGATATTATAAGGGTATCCGTATATTGTATATACGGAACCCTAAAAAAGGTTATCAATTCGGCGGCACGTTTGTGTATGTATGCTCAGTGATTATTCAAAAACGGCTTGGCAATGTTAATGATTTAAACATAATTGTATTAAGGAATATTACAGATCAGATTTACGATTTTCCAGAAAATAAGAAAAAATAGTAATTAAGGGACTACATTTCAGAGAATTGCAATAAATCTACACTATTTTCTCTAAAACGGCTCAACCAATTTGAATATTTTAAATTGTATTCTACAAAGAGATGTACCAGCTTGAGTCCGTATAATTTTATATAACGTAAAACATACCGTGTTTCTGAAAATCGTAAGAATATTTTCAAAAAAACTGTAAACATCAATGTAAATGTCAAATTTAAAGTAAAAATGGCGGGATAGCCATATGTACATTCTGTTACCTTATAAAAAAATATATATATTGATGTCAATTAGAATCTACATAGTCAAAAATATATATAAAGTATAAAAAGTGAAGATGTTGGTTTAGTGATGGTAGTGAATTATTTATTATTACGAAAATTCCCCAGAAAATCACTATTGTCTAAGAAGCTATTTGCTATATTCCCTGTTAAACGTTTATAAAGTGTTAGACACTAAAGCAGTGATTATTAGAGTGTACAAAAAGTGGTAGATATAATTACATTAGGATACTGGAAGTCAAGGGCTGTCCCGCCTTTGTAATTTTTGAGGTGTTGGAAAAGAAAAGTTTATTTATAACCAAAGTAAATAAAAAATTTTAGTTAAAAAAAATACAAAGTATTCTACATAAGGTGGAGGTAGACAAAATGAAAATTTTCACATTACATTTACTTCAGTCTGGCAGATAAGGTCGTAAAGACCAGAGTCATTATGCCTAAGGCTTATGTATGGCCTAAGGCACCGTTGGAAACGAAGAAGAAGAGCTTAAATGACACTATATGCCATGATGTACAGGATGTTTTCATTTTATAGGGCTTGCAGACAAAAAAAATGGCACAAAATATTCTATTAGTGTATCGAAAAGAAAAATTGTTACTTGAGCGATCTTTTCTTTTCTGTACGGTATACGGTGGTAAGTGTGTGTGTGTGTGCGTGCACCGAAATTCAAGCTGCAAGCAATGTGCGCAGTTCAAATATAAGGCGAAGTAAAATTACAGTTAGACAGGTGGGTTCGAACAATTTTACAAATAAATGTGATATTGGATAGTACATAAGCAGGTCAATATATACGAGGTGGTTGAAATATGAGTGAAGTAAAACTATAGTTATACAGAGTGGATAAAAAAAACTCAAAAAAGGGTTAAATAAGCATATGCAATAAGGATATTCGAGTTATAGGGCGGAGGGTTCAAAAAATCTTCGAAACAGTAGTATATACTGGATGATTGAAATATAAAGTGGAGTGGAATTATATTTATACAGGGTGTCTAAAAAAATGTATATTGTCTGAAACACAAGTGGTTGGTTATACTTGACATATTGGGCGAAGTAAAATTATAGGTATACACATACAGGGTGGTTTAACTATTACAAAAATAGAGTTGAATTATAATTGTACAGGGTGATTCAGACAAATAATTTATATTGGGTATACATAGAAACATATACAGGGTGGTTCCAATATAGGGTGAATTAGAGTTACACAAATAGAAAGTAATATAAAAAAAATACAAATTAGACAGAGAGGGAAAGATAAGAATACGCTAAAATAGCATTGTACCTTAAATCATAAAAAAATATGTCAGTAAATAGTTTTTGCTTGCACACGGTTTCTAAGCGGTTTTTATTTTAATCCAGTTGGAGTCGGTTCTTTTTTAAATATAAATTATTGCTATAGTAAATAAAACTAGAGAATATAATAAACCCAATAACCACAAGTTATCCACAATATATAAATAAGCATGAAAGGATCTTTTGGAGATTTTACTAATAATTGAACACACGATAATGTACTGTTTCTGGTCGAGGACCTTGGTAAATTGAAGTTCCACTTAACTGATTGAAAATCTTTAGTAATTAATCTCGCGTTCAATGGATTGTAAAATATAGAAAAAGTTCTTTCATAATTGCTTTGATAGGTTGTATTCAGTTCCAGCAATTGTACATATCACAGGAGATTATTTTTTGTGTGGCAACCATATCTGCACCTGTCGTTGTTGGTAGAAAGGTTTTTAACGAAGTTGGAATTACTAGTTCTTCTACTGATTTGCCAGTATAAATCCTCCCGTTTCAGGAAACATATGATCAACTAGTACTTCGACGCTGAACTGTCGACCTAATTTTGATTGACACAATTTATATGTCTTTTTTAATTCAGTTCCAAAAACAAAATTTAGAACGTGAGAGAGAGAGAGAGAGAGAGAGAGAGAGAGATAAATTTAATTTAAAAAAAATAATTAAAAAAGTTATATGGAAATAAAATCCCTTTTTTGGGAATACCCTATAGTGTAGTATAAATATACCCCAGATCTGGACAGACTAATAATACATCATTTCCTACGCAATTTCTGAGTTACCCTGTATAAATTAATAATTGAAATTTCACAATGTTCCTGAAAAGCGCATCAGCACGAACATTTCATACTGAATGTTTTCAAACAATGTAACTGGACACCATCGTATACGAACAAAGCGTAATTGGACAAAGACTTCTTAGGGGGTCAGTGTGCTTTTCGCCGATCTTCTTCTGCACGATGCGATGGCAAAATAATCGAGTCACGATTCGCAAATGGGACCGAAGCGCGAGAGCTCTTTGAAGTCCGTCCTACGCAGGGAATTTCCAAAGGTCGTCCACACCAGACAGATTTTATTGGGTATGAAAAATGTTTCTAGGCCAAAAAATTCGAAAGGTTGTAACTTAGGGATGATTTAAGAGGCATTGTGCATTGAATTTAACGATCAACACAAGAATTTAGTTCAATAAATTACGTTTTGAAGGCTAGTAGTTTTCACTGCTTCATTGCTTCTATATACAGAGTGAGTTCAGATGGCAATAAATAATGATACAAACTTTAGGGGCCATTCATTAATTACGTAAGGAGGTGGTTCTTTAAATCACCTCATGCCCTTTACTCTATATATACATATTTTTATTTTAAAAAATTGTATTGCTATTAATTTTCAAAATCTATAAGGTGTCATTTTTACACATTTTGGATCTTATAAATAAAAATTATTCTATTTGTATATTAGTCTTACGATTAATTATTTGAAGAAATAATATTGTAAGTTAAATTATCTTTTAAAAAATAAAAATTTTTAAGTTACTTCAAATTATTCCAATTAATCATTTTCTAAAATGAGACAAAATTTTACGTCAGAAAGGGGTGGGTGGGTCAAAATGGCCAAAATTTCCTTACACATTTAAAAAATTTGTCCTTTAAATTATCAGCCAAGTATGTATAGAAACGGCACCAACCTCTAAAATGTAGTAATAAACGGCTAAGAGCTATTATGAAAACCACTTTTTTCTTCTGGAAATATCTGCAGCCATTTACAAGAACAAATATCAACTGTGTTATCAAAGTTGTCCATATGCTTTAATATTTATATGTTTCATTATGAGCTAAACCATCCTTTTTTTTTCGAAGGGTTACCTGTTCCTTAAAAAAGTGAAATTTTTTCTGTTTTTGTTGAATTAGTGTGAAGAATTTCGTAGACAAACAACATGCATTAAAAATGTAATCTAGGTGTATAAACACAAAGAAATGTTCCCTATCACCAATCTTTTATATTTTACACTTAATGCCGTTTGTTAAGCTGTCTTAGCTGTTGAAAATGTGTTGAGTGTCAAAAATAAAGGTTTGGTATGTTTATACGTTTATGACACACCAAAGGTTCCACAGCTTTTCCAATCTAATAGGGTACGGAATATCAGCAGAATTGTTGTCAGTTAATCCTGCGCGAGAGTTATTCTATATGAGCCGATTTCCACAAATTGCCCCACTACACTTTGGTTTTCGAGCATTTACCTTATATGTTTTCAAAAGATAGATCTTTACCGCCTTCATCAAGGCCGTAGGCAGAAAAAAATTTCGAGGTGGGTTGGATACTTTTTTTTTTGATCGGTTGATGGGGTGATTAGGACTGCAATATTTTTATTTCGTTTTTGTATTTCCAGGATATATAAAATTGTATAAACATAAAATTTATTCTTATGAAAAAGATGGTTAATTGGTTAAAATTGAATCTTGAAACCAAAATTCCAAAATTTGAACCCCCAGAACCCCCTCCTCCGCTGGCTACCGCCTTGGGCTTAATCATTCAGAAAATACTAAAAATTCAATAGTAGACTTGAAGGGTATACTTTGGTAAGAAGAATAGTTTTGTACAAGGCCTAAGAACAATAACGATTCCCATACTCTTTTATATAACTTTTTACTACTACTACTACTACTACTACTACTACTACTATGTTCTCTCATGATTTCCTCCAATGTTTACAAAACTATGAAAACAATGGAATCTATCCAAAATTTTGCAACATTCGATGTTTCAATCGGCATAAATATTTACTGGAGATTTGGAAAAGATAACAATCATTTACATATAATACACTTATACCAATTAATTTTCCATCTTATAATGTGGTTAAAATAAATCTGTGTAAGTAAATTACCACTCACAACACCACTTGCCGCTATTCATTCACCAATATACTACAAATATTTCACTGAATATAATTAAATTAAATTAGCGAAGTATTTTAGTTATTATATTTTTATTAAATTACAATTTTGGTGTATGTAATTTGCCAGTACATGTAATACTATGTAATAAACTTGACAACCAAGACAATAAATATACCAGGGTTGATTTCTATGCTACCTATGCTCCCAACCTAATTAAAGATTACCGACAATCTTCTATATCATACGATGTAGTGAAACCTGTGAGTTCAAATCTAAAAAAGACAATTCTCTTGTATAGCAATGGCTGACATTAATCTACAGTTTTCTGTTAATGGTCTCAAAACCTAACCCTTAGAAACCACATACTTCACGAAACTAAAACAAGATATGGTGGCTAAACTGAGGCAATACATGAGTGTGGTCTGCACAGATCAGAAAAAATCTTCCTGTCCCATAATATTAAAAAGAAGTTTATAACACCAGCTCGTACTGTAGAAGAACAAATGCAATGAATACATAAACCAATAATTTTAAAGGTTTCAAAAAATGAATGTTCTTGAAAATATCAAAAGATTTAATAATAGTTTTTATCAACTAAGCATTTCCGGATCTATGTTTATATGAACGTTAAACCTTTAATTTATTTAATGACCTTATATAGGTCAAGGGCGAAGCATCAGAATTTCTTTTCGTATTGCTTATAAACGAAAAGATTCGCTGTATTAAAATCAGTTTATTCCCAAGCATAATTTGCAACAATTATCTGGAATACTTAATTTTTTATCGCCTTGAAACCAATTTTTAAATTAAATCTGAGTAATGCTCTATCTAGTATGTGCTACTGTTAGTAGATAACAAAAAATATCTACGACATTTCCTCCTTTTCGAAAAAAATGTATAAACGCATTCCAATGACAATGAAAATCTGAGTCACTCATTATCTCGATATTAAAATATAATCATCAATTTTAAGCTATAAATATTTATCAGCTCAGGAGTGGTCGATGAATGTTAAAATAAATAAAATAAACTTACGGATGAGTAAATAAAGGGCAATGTGTACACGTTTTATTTATTTAATGTGTAGTGAACCACCATATATATTATTTATTTTATTTTAATAAAGGATTGTAACTTCTTAGTGCTATATTGTTGTTCCAAAAAGGTACCTCTTTGATTTTTGTTGAAAATAAATATTGACATAGTAATAATTTTTCTGGGCAATTTTCACTGATTTGGAGATTTTGTCGCAAAAAGTTTTTTGGAAATTATGTCCATTAACTCGAAATTTTTATACAATGATATATTTTAATGGTCATTTCTAAAATACCTTACCTTAAATTAAATAATATTTAATAAAACTCGATGTTTTTCAATTATGAACAATTAGAAATACCTTGACGTTGAATCAGATTTTGGGCACTGATAGTTAATTTTATTCATCTTATTGGGTTTTTTAACCTGCCTGATCTGCGAAAACTATTTCATACTATTATTCAAATCAACAATAATTAGATTTAGATTAATTTATTTTATATGTTATTAAAAAATTTAAAAATCTGTTCAGCCGAATGTAAATCTGATATTTAGATATCTACAAAAGAAATAGCGAAATAGATTGTGATCCGGTGACCTAGTAGTACTGCGATGATGCAGAGTCATGCTGCATATACAACTTGTATAGATATTCCAGAGGTAGTTCATCTAATATCTTTTAAAGAAAACTTTAAAATTTCTTACTATATAATATACTTCCCGTGTCTCGCTGTCTCCCTGTCTTTGTTTCCGTTCCTTTGTGTCATTCTTAGGAATTGACATAAATTTCACGAAAGTTAAATTAATGGCCGCTATTTTGTTACGATTGGAGTATTAATCCTGATGTATAATTTAGTTCGTAATTTAAATACAGGGTGTTTCTAAAATCGGGTTTCAAACTTCTGCTGTGTATAGAACTCATTAAAATAAGCCCAAAAGTCTGTATTAACATATGTCCTAAAATGAACACTTAGAAAGTTATATGCCCTTAAAGGGCTTAAACAAAACAAAACAGAAAAAATGTATAGGTCTTATATAACTTTAATAAAAGACTGACATTGCCACAATAAATTTTCCAATCACCACTAATTACTAATTGAACACTGCAAAGCTTAATAACTTCAATTGTTAAGCGTTGTGGCAACGTCAGTCTTTTATTTGCCATGGTAAATAGATTTTTATATTTTTTGGCCAAATAATTCAAAAGCAAAGTACTTTTCTCAGTTTACTCGAAAACCATTGAAAAACCGATTTGGACAACGATAATATTTTCTACATAAAATTGTTAAGATTTTATAAATCTATAGAGAAATTGTCAAAAAATTGAAACAAAAAAAAATAGGGGCCGAGAACCCCCTTCACCAACCTAAATAGGTCGCTTATGATTTGCATATCGAAAAACGGAGTAGCAGATGTTATTTAACTAAAAAGTTATGTATTCCCTCCCATAATTTTTCTTCTGTTTATTTTCGACCGTTTTGTCAATAACAATAAAAACAGCTTTGTTTGAGCCTTTTTAACTTCCTGAGGGTGCGTTTTAGGACACATGTTAATTGGGACTTTTTTTAGAACCTTATTTCTCTACCATTAACAAATTTAGTAACGTTCATTTTTTATGTAGTCATTCTTGTCTGTACCATCCATAAACGTGACCCTTTTTGTGCTATTTCGCTTCAATAATATCACAGAATTCTATTTCTGAAAGTACACATCACAATGTTACTTGAAATCTTCTTAGGTTCCATGGCTGAACAATGCCAACAGAATTTGGTTTATACCCAAAATTATGTGTTTGCTATTAAATAAACCGTTCTTCGTATAATAGGCTACATATGCAATAAGAATATGCGCATCAAATTGCAAATTGTCTTATTTGTTTGTAAATCACTGATACATTAGAAGCGTCTTGCCCATTACAAGTATTAACGCTCACATTTCCAATAACTATAATCTTTATTTGTGTGCACATTCTTAATGCTTAGCTTAATGATATAAGGTATGCCAAAGAGGCAGCTTGAGGAAATTAAAGACCAAAAATTTTCTAAAACGTAATAATTCACTATTAACCGGTAGAATAATACAACAAATAAACGTAAATGACAACTCCATTTGAATAGAAATTGCAAAATAATCTTTTTTATTTTACTACTAATATTTATTCAACTTCCATTTGTACATTTATTTAATAGTATTATAACAGTAAATACAAGGATTCATCATAAATGTTGATAGGTACATATATGTATACATATAATTTTTTTAACGAATCAATGATTCAGTTTAATTTCAATTCTCTAAATCTTATTAAAATACTCAATATAATAATTCCACTTTATAATATATTTCCACCACCCTGTATATGTAACAGTCTACCCAATATTTATATAATACACTGTGTGTAAGCAACGGCTTACTAGCCACCCAATAAAACATTTGGTTTCTAACTTATCTAGAATCATCCTGTGTAATGATAATCTACAAAGCCTTATATTTCAGTCAATTTATATATGCATATATAACTGCTCAAAGCAACTTCATTGTGTGCCTCAATTTAACATGAGAACAAATAACTTTTTACCCAACCAAAAATCATATAACCAGTACGTTAAAATCTTGAAAGATTCAACTCTAAAAATGTAATGCTAGAAACATATCAAATAGGGATAAAGTTCTTATATACGCATCAATCTGTATTAAAAGAATTTTGCAAGCGCAGTTTCAATCTCAAGAACGTTATCACATCTCGCTGTATTAAAACTCTTATAATTTCAAAACTCAGCTGTCATAACTGTCACAATCTCGTTCTCGGTTTCTAGACGCCAAAACCTCGAAATAGTGAGATTTTGACAAAATCATATATATGTATACAAACAAACAAACACTGTATGTATTGTACTACTAGATAAAAAATTAAAAAAAATATTTGCAGTATATCACATAATTAAAATTACACAATTAAAAGAACATTAAACAATTTTTGACTGACTAACATTTTAGATGGCATGTTAAAATTAATTTAAAAGATTAAAAATCATGTCATTAAACTGCAGAATAATTCGTTTTATTTTATAACTAGGTATAACTTATTAAAGTTCCATATGCACAAATGTCAAATATAAATAATTACAAATATATTTGCATATTACATTTCGTCAGTGCATTACTACCTTTAGGCGCAATAATCAAATTGTTATTAAATTTATCATAAATTCATGACTGAAGGACTCTACATACTCAACTCGTGAGGAAACACAAATGTATTAATTAGCTTAAGAATCTCTAAATAGTTTATTTCTGTACGTGTACTTCTTATGAACACATTCAATTTGGTCACTTTAATAGTTGCTGTCGTCATCGTTTTTGTAAACAATACCGCCATAAGTGAATTTTTTTGATTGCTGATGGGCTGATTAGGACTGCAAAATGTATGTTTTTGTTCATGTGTTTCAAGAATATATAAAATTATATAAATATTAAATTTGTTCCATGAAAAACATGATTAATTGGTTAAAATTGAATCTTGAAACCAAAAATTCCAAAATTTCGGGGTTGGGGGGTTTGAACCCCCAGACCCCCCCCTCGTATAAAATTCAATTCCTGAACTATATCACGTTTCTAGGCAGACGCCAGTGGAAGTGAGAACCGAGGATAGTTACAGGGTGTGAAAATGGTTATTTGTTTTTTGGTCATGCTCATCATCGAGTAAACGTTCCAAAATTGACTGCATACAAGATTGTAATATATTTAAGCCAATTTCCTACAGGCGTCTGCCTAGAGCGTTACCATCAAAGTGGCGGACAGGGCTAAACTTGTCAAAAATAGGGGTGAACTTCGTCATTAAGTAAATAGAACGCCATTTGCACCATTTTTTTTTGCCTTAAACTTGATCTTCCGGGTGATTCCAAAATCAAAGTTTTTTTGGAAAATCAACCAATAGCTAAATTAGGTGAACGGGGGTTTTCGACATCGCTGCTTTCAAATCTGAAATCAGCTTTTCAAAATTCACAATTCAAGATGGCGGACCAATTTTTGGAAAAAAGTCAACCAATTGATGCACAACCAATTAAAGAGGGTATTCCAAATTAAAAACAAATTTGACGTTGAACTTGGCCACTACTTGTTTTGAAAATTTTCAAAAACTGATTTCATATTCGTAATCATCAACGTCAAAATCCCCGTATACCAAATTTGGGGTAGGTTGGTTGATTTTTTTCAAATTGGCAATTTTCAAAATCTGATTACGAATCTGAAATCAGATTTTCGTAATCCAAAAGGGCGAACCAGTTTCAAACAAAAACTGATTTCAGATTCAGCGATGTCGAAAACCCCCCATACACCTAATTTGGCTATAATAGTTTGATTTTTCAAACAAACTTTGATCTTGGAATGACCTCGAAGGTCAAGTTCAAGGTCATGGTGAAAGTCATATTCGGACATGAAATTTTCCGCTTTTTCCGAATCTTTAATGAAAAATGTGGCTTCGCATTTAAAAAAATTGTGTAGGACGTCATACACACCACATTAATGACGTCATGACAAATATATTTATGTCATTTAGCTATACGTCCTTTTGGATTATGATTTCTTTTGTGTAAGCAACAAAATGGTGGAAATGGGGTTCTTTTTACTTAAGGACGAAGTTCATCCCTATGTTTGATAAGTTTAACCCTGTCCGCCAGCTTGATGGTAACGCTCTAGGTAGACGCCTCTCGGGAATTTGCTTAAATGCATCACAATCTTGTATACAGCCAATTTTGGAACGTTTACGGGATGATGAGCATGACCAAAAAAAATTACCACTTTCACCCCCTGTAACTATCCGTGATCTAGTTCAGGAATTGAACTTAATACGATACATTCTATCCATTTTCTCGATGACGAGCAAAAACCGGCTCTATCTCTTAGACTATACTGAACAATAAACAACACTTGATGCTGGAATATGTAAGGTAGTTTTCGCATGATTTAACAACAGGTAACTCTTCTTCCATATACAATTACTCAATAGATTGACCGTTTTCCAAGGTAAAATATGTTCAATAAAAATATATTACCTACTAATAATGAGTAAATGCATTGAATTTCTTTACTTTTAAATGTAAATGACATGTTTATTTTAGGTAAAAGTCAGTTGTAATAAAACGAGGATTTTGCAGGAATGGCACCGTGAAATATAAAATAAATCGTTTATTAGATAAAATGCATGAACACAAAACAGTAACTAACTGATTCCCTACTTAAAAATAATTGAAAGATTCGGCCTTTAAATATCTTCAAATATGTAGTTATCATTTTTAACACAAAAAAGAAATAATTTTTCAGCTCGTAAGCAGAAAATGATATCAACCAATTCAAAAGCTAGTATGACGGTGTTATCCCTACTATAATTTTTCCAAATAACTACAACACATAAGTACATATAGAATTCATCCGACAGCTGGTGCAATCGGCCATCAACCAATTCATGGAAGGGACATTATTCCGATAAATTCGTGGAACCCGAAATGTTTGTCTCTCAACCGGCGGACCGCTGCCGTTACTGGGAATTCCCTTAAAGCTTCCAGAACATGATGGAATTTCCCGGTGGTTCGTGGACGTACCAGACAATTCCGAGATTAATATATAAAAGGAATAGCTGGCGGTAGGAGGTATTCAGTTTTCGTCGGACGTATTGTACAGTTAAGATAAAATGTAAATAGTAGTTTCTGTGAATATAAATTTGTGTAAAAGTAGTGGAAATAAATTAGAGTGAGTTGGACTGTGTTTTTAAATAAATCCAAGAACTGAACAGAACCTGTGTGTGAAAATAAAAACATTACAATATTAATATAAACCTTCAACCAAAATCTTAAGATTCAATATAATTTCATTAACATAAATGAAACACATAGTAAGCAATAACTATTTCTGTTTTGTATGGAAAATATAAATAAGTATAATGCACCTGCTGTTAATTAATAATAAATAAGTAATTCGCACATTTGTTAAAAACTTTTCGCAGTGAATGAAGCTGGAATCCTGAATTTTACACATTGAATTTACAACTTACCTTTACCATCGTGCTATAATAATCTTACGCTAAACCATGTTCTGAAATTTCAAAATTCAAATGAAGGCACTACATCAAAGATAGCCGTGAACTCAGGGCTGCCAGATCTAACTATTTGTCTTGAATATTACAATCAATGAATTAATTCACATTTGTTGTAATCTTATTAAATGCGATTTATACGGTAAAAATGAAAAGAAGCTTTAAATTGAAAGTATCTATATATAAATAGGCTAAGACAAAATGATTAGGTACCATTTTCTCCTCTGTCTCTCAACCGATTTTCTTCATTTTTATTTTGTTTCGTAGCTACTGACGACCTTCAGTGCAGAATGCTAATATTAATTTATAATAATGGTTCATTCATTAAATAAAATATAATAAAAATTCATTATTTACGTCATAATGTCAACGCCAAACAACTGAATGTGCCGCGTTCCGCCACTGCCAGACTCAAAACATTGAGTAATTATATATAGAGGGACCAATGCTGTTTATACTTAGAGCATGTACTACTGGAAGTGGCATGCAAGAGTTGTTATTGTTTAGTGGTAGAGTAATCGTTGTATATTATAATTATACAGGGCGATTTCAGATATGTTCAAAATAATTTTTTTCGTGGGTGGCACATAAGCAGTTGTATATATAGGGTGTTTAAAATACAAAGTAGAGTGCAATTATAACTAATAAAATAATTATATAGGGAAGCCCATTAGTGGTTGAATTTACAGGGCTCTTGGAATAGAAGGTGCAGTAGATTTACGGTTATACAGGGTGGTGCAAAGAGTATTATACAGAGATGCATATACAGGGTGGCGGAAATAGAAATGCAACATTTTGTAACCCATAAGCAGTTGTATATATAGGGAAGATGAAATATAGGGTGAGAGGAATTATAGATATACAGGATGATGATAAAAAATGTTACAAACGGAAATGATTTATAGAGTAGCCCATGAAGAGTTCCATATATATGATGATTGAAATATAGGTCAGAGTAGAATTATAGTTACAGAAGATAGTTAAAAATTTCATAAACAAAAAGAGTAAATACCGTGGCTCATAGGCAGTGGCATATACAGAATGGTTTACCGGGTGGTTCAAAAATGTTAAAAAATATTATGCGTGGTCCATGAGCAGTTGCATATACAGGGTGGTGGAAATATATAATGAGATGGAATTATTATAATGAGGATTTTAATAAATGTTTGAGAATTGAGTGCAATTATAGCTATACAGACAGGTTAGAAAGAATAAATATGTATGGTAGACCATTAGCGGTTGCGTTGTTGTCATATTAAATTAAGAATTACGAATTTGAACACAAATAATGTCCTATGAATTATATTTGAAAAAAACTTGAATTTCTTTACTTATTTGTAGAAGCGAGATATAAGACCGACATCTAGGATTTTCGAGGAAACTATCACACAGAGGTTCCTAATCTGGATCCTTTCCCTGTAATTGCTGTTCTCCCTAAAGTCCTAGGATAGAATGTCAAGATAAAATTTTCAGGTTATTTAACCTGCCAGAGATATTGACACAATTGGTCGAATTTCGACCACTGGGCGACAGCTAGTAACATTAAAATTAATAAAATACTATTAGAAATAAATTCATTAATGTAACATAACTCTTATTTTAGTTGCCAAACCATATTTACAAATCATTGAAAATTGCAAAGCAATTGCGAGAGCTCAATGAATGGACATTATTATGTAATATAAATTTTCCTGAGGTCTCTTTCAATATCATGCTGATGTAGAATAACTTTAGGAACGTGTCAAAATTTGTTACTTTTTAGTTTAATTTAATTCATCTTTCTGGCGACACTGTTACTGTTATCTGTTTGGCATTGACAGAATGGACGTAAATAATTATATTTTATTTAATGAATGAATCAATATTAGAAATAAATTTTAGCATTCTGCACTGCAGGTCGTCAGTAGCTATTAAACAAAACAAAAACAAAGAAAATCGGTTGAGAGACAGAGGAGAAAATGGTATCAAACCGTTTTGTCTATTTATATATAGATTTAATGGTTGGCCGATACAATTATTTTTGAAATAAGTATATGTTTTTGAAGTTTGAAAGAATATGATGACAATTTTTTTTTGTCTAACCTACCCGATCACGTATCTCTCGTGTCAAAGATTCCCATAACGGGCACCGAATTAGTCGTAACCCTGTCATACAAAATTTTCCCAACAATTGAATCCTTAAAATGTGAATAATAAAAATTCCCAAGGCATAATAAATTTGAATTTGTTACTATTTTCACCTATGTTCCAATATCAAAGCATTGTATCGTGCAGGTTCCTGCAGAATATGTATTTTATTGAGGTTAAGAACCGTATACGATTGTGTGAGTGTAGATTTTCACGTAGGTCGTACAGGTTCTTGGAATATTTTTCTTTGGTGTCATGCAAGGTCTACCAGAGATTAATTCAAAAGATAATTGTATGTTTAACGCGAATATTAGAAATTTCTTTCGTTAGATTCGATAAAAGGAAGTGAACGAAGAAAATTTATGAACATATTGGAATATATAACATTAAATAGGAAATTATTTCCCTGACATTTGATACTTCGGTAAAGAAATATTAGGTGACACAAATGATGGTGTCCCGATGAAATTACACCTTTGTAACTTGCAAAATTGCATTCAAGGTCTGTATTTAATGAGAATTTAAATTGGACATAATTATTGTTTTGTTATCCATTAAAAACGTAGTTGTACTTTTTTGTATCAAGTAGGTACACATTTGTTATTACAACCGCAAATATATGTTGTGGCTTTTTGCTTATATGATGAAAATGATGTTGTCAATGGAAACTTCATACTGAGCATCTAGAAGTTTTGATTGGAAAGCCAGAAAATTCAGGGAAGCCGGCAAGCCTGAGAATTTTCAAAAATTCATTGTAATTGGAGTAATTTTGAAAGACATTTTGCAACAAGCTCCATATTAATGATGACATATTTTCACAATTATTCTTTTCGTAATAATGCCGCATTATTTGCTTAAAGTGGTAGTGAATACTGCATTAAATGCGTAAATGGCCGATGGAGCAGAGATCTGTGAGAAAATAAGAGGAGCTAATTACCACAGCATATAAGGAATATATTGAAAGTATCCAGTCTTTGATACGAGTTGACTCGAAATAATTCTGGTCGTTTATATGTGATAAAAAGGTTAATATCCAGAATTCCTGGCAACATCACATTTAATAATGGGATTCGTACGGATCCGCAGGAAAGTTTTAATGCTTTTGCTAATTTCTTTCACAGTGCCTTTGGGCAGTCCGGTCTAATTATTAACTCTGTTGGCTCTGTTCGCCCAATCACCACGCATGTAATTTTGGAATTACTAACTATTTCCGAGCTAATTGTGTTTCAATCTATGAAGTAAGTTTACATCGGGTTATGACGGGGTTCCGTCTTTTCTTATTAAAGATTGTGCTGGAGTTCTGGATGTTCCTCTCAGTATTGTATAAAACCTATCATTAAGATCCTTAACGTTTTCCTATACTTGGAAATCAGCTAAAATATGTCCGGTTTTTAAATCCGGAAACAAATCTGCTATCGAGAACTATAGGCCAATATCTATATTGTCGAACTTTGAGATGATTTTATACGATCACATTATCCTTATATATGTCATCAAATTTCTGATTCGCAGCACGGATTTCTGAAAAAAAGATCTACTGTTACCAACCTTACTATTATATCTCAACACCTTGCGGAATGTCTAGATGATAAAAGTCAAGTGGATATTATTTATATCGACTTTGCAAAGGCCTTTAATAAATTGGATCACGGTATTCTACTTGGTAAATTGGCTAAATTTGGATTCGGTAATCAACTAATTATTTTTTAAAATTTTTATTTTGACAACAGAATCTAGTCTGTTTTCTATAATGGATATAAATCAAACCACAATACGTTGCAACATTAGGGGTTCCTCAGGGGTCAAATCTGGGACCTCTGCGGTTTTTTCTTTTCATTGATAACTTAACAAGTAGGCTAAAGTGTAACAATTTATTATATGCTGACGATTTAGTGACTGGTGCTTGCAGAATAATCTACATTTGAATGTGTTAAAGTGGAAAATAATGTCTATTATCAAGGAGAAAGCTTGTCTATATTTTATTTATATGGTAAGCGATGCTTGCCTTCCAGGCACTAATTTAATTAAGGAACTTCGTGTGTGGTTTGATACTCGTACTAGATTGAATTTTTACGAACACACATCTACCTTAAAATTGCCAAAGCTAGTAAATTATATGGCTTTATTGTCAGATCTCGATCGGACGATCATGGTTAATACGGTGCCTTTTACAAATTTAAAATGTAATTCTGCAAAACTCATTTAACCTCGATCTTGATCTAAGATACGAAAAATACCAAGATCATGATTTACAAATTTACAATTTCAAGATTATACAATTCTTTACAACAATTCTGTTGACAGTTTATTATTTTCCGTTAAAATCATGTCAATTATCTTCTATTTCTATTATAACTTTAGTTACGATATAAGTGGACGGCTGTAAAATATTATGTCTCTTAAAGGAGTTGGATAGAGAAAAAAAATTTGAACATTGATAAACATACTAAAATTGGCAAGCTTGCAGGGCAAGCATTAGTAGTCATTGGCAAGCATGTACTGACTTTCTTAATGTAAAGACAAATATGTGAAGAGATTATTTTTGCGTATAATTTTCTATATTTAGAAACTACATTCAAGCACAGTTTTGGTTCCTTTCGACTATTTGTGAGCAAAATTAAGATCGAATAGTCTAAGCAAAAATATTCTATAAAAGTTAAAATTGTAAACACAAAACAGAGCCTTTATGCACACTTCTGTTCGTCTTTTCTTACCACATATAAAAATTACAGCTCAAAAGAATTAATTTCCCTGAATGGTATTGGTATCGCTATCAATCGCTGAGGATGATGATATGTCATAATTCGGGTTGAATATGATTTTACGATTTGTTAGTGAACTTTCTTACTTCGAGAATTTCCGGATTCTTATACATTTAATTTAAAAAGTAGTTAGCCTATTCAGAAAATGATCCTTGACAAAATGTAGTTAGGGGCTAATAGTCCTTTAGCCCCACTGAATCTATTTGGTATACTTTTTGGTATATACTTACCGGGTGATATTAAGTTCTCTAAAGCGTAGCCTTAGACAAATAGTGAAGGGTTTCGAAATTCAGGATGTTTGAACTTTAACTTTGATTTATGAATTCCCCAATATTTTTTTAAGAATTATAGTTTCAACTTTTTTTTAGTAGAACAGTTATGAATCAAACTCTAATTAAGCATTGTTAATAATGGGCGCTATTACACCTGAAATAAGACTTCAGTAAATCAAATATATTGATATCATTAAATTTGAAGACGCGATATGTAAAGACCGACATCTAGGATTTTCGGGGAAACTAGCACATAGGGGTTCCGAATGTGGAGCTGTTCCATGTAACTGCTGTTACCCGTAATTCCTAGGTTAGAATGTCACGATGAAATTTTAGGTTAACTTCACGTGTCAGAGATATTTACTACTCTCTTCGAGGTGTCATTCTTTTGTACCCAAGACAATATATATAATATATATTGTTTCTGGTTAGGGAACCTTCATCAGTTGCGCTTCCCACAATTGAATGTCCTCTCGAACACTTCTTTATGTATTTGATACATTTCGTTAAATGTAAAGACGCGAGATGTAAAGACCGACATCTAGGATTTTCGGGGAAACTAGCACATAGAGGTTCCGAATCTGGACATTCTAACCTAGGAATTACGGGTAACTGCAATTACATGGAACGGCTCTAGATTCGGAACCTCTATGTGCTAGTTGCCCCGAAAATCCTAGATGTCGGTCTTTACATCTCGCGTCTTCAAATTTAACGAACTGTATTAAATACATAAAGAAGTGTTTGAGAGGACATTCAATTGTGGGAAGTGCAACTGATGAAGGTTTTAACCAGAAACAATATATATTATATATATATATATATATATATATATATATATATATGTCTTGCGTACAAAAGAATGACACCTCGAAGAGAGTATTCAATATCTCTGACAGGTGAAGTTAACCTGAAAATTTCGTTGTGACATTCTAACCTAGGAATTACGGGTAACAGCAATTAAATGGAACGGCTCTAGATTCGGAAACTCTGTGCTAGTTTCTCCGAAAATCCTAAATGTCGGTCTTTACATCTCGCGTCTTCAAATTTAACGATATGTATCAATTGAACTATCACCAATTCAATTGTTTTTCTTTCGTGTAGATCAATTGCTTTTTGAATTTTTTGTTTTTAAGAAAATCCAGTGGATTTTAATTTGATTCTCTAAATGTGACAATAACATATCATACGTAATTTTGAAATTCTTAGAACAAATCTCACAGTTACGGAAAGTCTCTATATTTGAAATAAATAATTTCATGGTCTAAATTAGACATCGTTCTCAATGGACAATATAGCAAACTGAATTTAGCAATATTTAAAAATTAAAAATGTCGAATTGACAATGATACTCAGTGCACGATTTGACATAACATGTTGGACAACATGAACTGATGTAACTGAGAGAATTATTGCTAATTTGATATATACAGAGTAAAACAAAATCTTTCGAATTGGAAGGATTTGAAAGAGTAATTTTCGATGTTCCCTAGATCCCATTAACATCAAAACATAGGCAATTCCTAGAATTCTACCGAAGTAGAGTCTTTGAACTTTCATTTTATATTGTGTTTTTGTTTGCATAATATGGTTTAAATTTGAAATGTATGCTCTGACTAAGGCATATTCACAAATTTTTGACAAAAGAAACGATAATTCAACAATTCAAAAAAAATGTTTTGTTGGTTGGGTATTAATTGTCAATCCACATAATATATTTAAGGAATAACTCCTAATTCAGTTATTATCTATTCAGGGAGAAGGTTGCCCTTCATATATTTGGATAATGGTTTCTGAAAGGATATAGTTTATCGTCATTTGTGATACAAAATTCTAGAACCCCGAGAACAGTCCTGCTTCTGACCTAGCCATAGTAATTAAAACTGAACATATTACCAGGACTAGATGCGTTTGATGATAAATAATTCCATTTGAAGAAGCGGTTTATTCTATATAAAATTGTCGTAAAACAATATTACTGTCGTTGTACGATGTTCTTTTCTGACATTGCGTGATTTGATAATAACCTTCGCTTTAAAACTTTATCTGGATTTCACGGATAATACAATAATCTGATTATTTATACCTACGAGTTGTGTCGTCTGACTTTATTAAGTTAATACATTTGAACGTGTTTAATACATGGCTTCCTTGATACGTGTGGAGGCCTTATCACGATTTGTGGATAAATTAGCATGAAATACTGTTGTTTTTTTATTCCCTCTATTTCACAATGATAAAACATGTTACTTCTGGTTCGACGTATTGAGTACATAGGTAATATAGTACTATAAACTGTATTGTTCTGAATATTGGTATGTGATTAATTCTTCCTATATATATATATTTGAAAATGACACCAAATTAGTGAACTCTATTGGAAAAATTGTTATTTTAAGTATATCCGACAAGACCAAGACCAACTATTTAGATGAAGCTGCGATGCTATTTTTTAAAGTAAATTATGGATTATATCGATAGGTGATTCATAACAGAATGCTTTAATTTTTGTAGAATTTTTATTGATTTGAACATTAAAAAGTATTTTTTATAAATAATAATTTTATTTAAATCATTATTGACATTTAAAGTAATTTCTCAGTATGATCACTCTTTATCATCCCTTACATTTTTAATTATTTTAGTGGAATATGTAACTTTAGTTCTTTTAAACTGTTTTGGCAAATACGGGCTGGCTCCTTGTCCATGTTGCCAACCACAGAAAACATTTTACCCCTAAAAGACCCTAAAATGTAAAGAGAATTAAACAATCCCTAAAAGAAAAAGACAATAACTCAAGAAACTCAGGATTTTTAAAATTATCTTTAAAAACACTAAATACGAGGGCTGCCTTTTATATTTCGGGATTGGACAACTGACAGCTCTATCGTAAAGTTTGACATTTTTGAGGTTATACGTACTCAGAACGTTTTAAAATACGAGCGCTATGTGTTGTTTACAGTAACTTAAAGGATTCATCTCGGCCAAAAAATGGAATTAAATCGTGAACTTTTTCGTGCGATTATTTTTTACAACTTTCGACGTGGATTAAGTCAGCAAAAGTGCATGGATGAACTTAATTTAATTTTTGGCGATGAAACTCCATCAAGGACCATTGTTTATCGATGGTATGGTGAATTCAATCGAGGTCGTAGTTCACTCCAAGACGAATTTCGCGACGGTCGTCCAAAAACAGTTGTTGTTCCAGAAACCATTGATGCTGTGCGCAAACTGATATTGCAAGATCGTCATGTGACCTATCGTGAGATTGAGTCATCCTTACACATTAGTGGGACCAGCATACATTCAATATTGCATAAACATTTGAATGTCAAAAAAATTTATTCGCGTTGGATCCCACACAATTTGTCAATCGTTCAAAAAAAGGCTGGTGTCGATTGGTTGAAAGAAAAACTCAAAAAATACGATCGCGGTGCTTCAAAACACGTTTATGACATAGTGACAGGTGATGAATCGTGGATTTACGCGTATGAGCCCGAAAGTAAACAGCAGTCGACTATATGGGTGTTTGAAGATGAGCCGAATCCAACAAAAGTTGTTCGTGCACGAAGCACTTCCAAGCAAATGATCGCCTGTTTTTTCGAAAAAACTGGACATGTCGCAACCGTACCATGGTACACAACCATTTGTTTGCCAGTTGTCTTCCAAGAAATGAGGAAAACCAACCGCCGAAGACGGATTACTCTTCACCACGACAATCCGAGCTCTCACACATCGGCTCAAACAACTGCATTTTTGACCACTCAAAACATCGATTTGATGAGTCATCCGCCGTATAGTCCTGACTTGTCACCAAATGACTTGTTTTTATTCTCGTACGTAAAAAACAAACTGAGAGGTCAACGTTTTTCGACACCTGAAGAAGCGGTTGCTGCGTTCAGAATGCATGTTTTGGAGATATCTCAATCAGAGTGGAAAAAGTGCTTCGACAATTGGTTCAAACGCATGCAAAAGTGTATAGATCTTCATGGGGAATATTTTGAAAAACAATAAAGCGATTTTCGATTATTAATATTTGTTTTTGTTCTCTAATTCCGAAATATAAAAGGCAGCCCTCGTATATAAACGCTTATTACTCCTTGAATAAATTTAATGTTTGCCTATGTGTAGTAGTACTTCGTCACATGTCGTTTCTCTAATGAAGTTTCGGGACCACTTGTTGAATCGTCAGATTTCTCCGCTTTTCAAAAAGTGATGTGAGTGCAATTCATGATGTTTCTTAATCAAATAAGTTTGCTATTACAAGTAGGTACCTCTTTTTCCCTCATATTTTCATTAGTTTTATTATGTTAGCAATTCCATATTGTACTTATTCCATTATAAACGCCGGTATTTATGGTTTGAGCTGTCCATGGAATTTTAAAAATAGACCCATGTTTCAAACAATTCAAGGCAATTTATCTCCTTTATCATTTCGGGGCCCAATTTGGGATTCTGGAGAACATTTTTCATTTTTAGAAATCCAGTTTTGGCTTGTTGTACTCAGGTTGATTATTATCAAGGTGTAAAAATATCCGCGACCGCAAATAGTTTGTCCTACACAAATCCCATTACTTTAGTTTTAGAGGAATTGACTTTAATTCCATATTTCTTATATAGACTACAAGGCCACTCAACTAAGGACTTAGTGCACTATCCATTATTATCTAAAAATCTGTCTATAAAACATTGCAATTACAAGATTTAGACATAGGGTCACTAAATTGCCGCAAACAAATAGTTTCGTGGTAGACAAGGCCGTAGCCAGAAAAATTTTTCGGGGTGGGTTGGATAAGTATTTTAATTGATGAAGGGCTGATTAGGACTGCACAATTTATATTTTTGTTCGTGGATTTCCAGGAAATATAAAATTGAATAAATATAAGATTTATTCTTATGAAAAAGATTATTAATTGATTAAAAATGAATCTTGCAACTTAAAATTCCAAAATTTCAGGGTGGGTTTGAACTCTCAGACTACCCCCTCCCTCTCCGCTGGCTACGGCCTTGGTGGTAGAGACAAACGAAAAATGTATTTCATCATTCATTGCTTATCGTCCACCATTTTAAATAGCATTTTATGAGAACTATTACTAAAGCCTAGTTCTGACTGTTCTAGTAATTTAGTCAAGTGGCGAGTAATTTAGTAACTATCCCTGTCTGAATAACGAAAATTTAGTCGAGTAGTTTAGCAAGCAATTTAGTCGAACCGATCCCTTTTGTTCTAATTTTCGGTCGAGTAGTGGCCCCCACAACTCGTCACTGCTCACTGGTTCATCAGCTAAACAAGTCCGAACGATTCATTAAGTCGAGTTCAACTACTGTTTCGGCTGCTGAGTTATTAACTACCGTTTTGTCGGTTAGATATTACAAAAATGTCGTTTCTTTGGAATGAAGAAACAACTTTAAAATTTGTTATCAAATTTCTAGAATATGAGTGCGTATGTAATATTAAGTTGCAAGTTATTCAACTTGCAAATTACACTAAGCTTGTGTGCTGCACTTCACCGCAGTACGAACATTTTTGGGACAGTAATCATTGGAATAAAGTACCACGCGCACTGAATCGACTCGGATCAACACGGTCGGCACGGCGGCATACACCACGAACTGAATCGGCAATCAGCACATTCGGTGTTTTATTTTAGTACTTTTAACGGTGAGGCCATTTCTTGTTTATTTGTGCTTTACCCCAAACATATATTTTTTTACCGCATGTAATTGTTGGGGATGAAGCATTTCCTTTTCTGCCTAATGTAATGAGACCATACGCAGGAAGTCAACCAAGCAATAATAAGGCAATTAGATCCTTAGCTTGTACTGCATTGCACAATTTCCTAAGGAATGATTCTTGTGCTTGGCTGCCAGGTGAGCTTGAAACTTCCGAGTTACCAGAAGGTCTTAATAACCTTGTTTATAATGGTGGTAATTTTCAACGCGAAGCTTTTCATATCAGGGAATAATTTAACCAATATTTTGTGTCAAACCAAGGAAGTGTGGGCTGGCTGCGAGAAAAACTCAATGCATACCCAACAAATATATTCTTTACTTATTATTTGACCCTACTTTTATTGATAAAAACTCTAAACTTGGACATAATTTTTAGTTACAATCAACCTTCTGACATGTCATCTTTCACTTTGGAGGCACTACTTATGTAAAATCTATACTTTTTATTTTTCCTGTATTCTATTACATATGGTATAAACATAACTTTTTCAGACATGTTCCATATTTTAATTAATTATTTTTTGCTTAAAAATAAGTTTCTAATTTCACTATTTGTGGTTGGTCAGTTATTAATATATCTTCCTTACTAGAAGTTCCTGATTTTTTGGCAACCTCAATCCAAGCATTCTCCTTACGAATATTGTCATGATAGTACCTATCTTGAGGATCATACAAAACAACATATTCCCGTTCATTTTCAATGAATATTTCATTGCTCATCGTTGAAGTTTTACGAAATACCATTACTAAATATCTTAAAACCGTAGGATCGTTCGGCAGTTTTCGCCTCTTCGATCATTCGCTGCCGATGCCGGACCTATCCGATTCGAGTCTACCGAACCGAATCCGTACGCGGGGTACCATTTAATTTCATATATAGGAAAAATTGCCGATTGTGTCGATCCGAGTCGACCAGTCCGAGTCGAGTCAGTGCGCGTGGTCCTTAACTAGCCAGTCGACTAAACTACTAGCGTAGTCTGAATTAGCCTTAAAGCCTAGTTCTGACTGTGCTAGTAATTTAGTCAAGTGGTGAGTAATTTAGTAACTATCCGTGTCTGAACAACGAAAATTTAGTCGAGTAGTTTAGCAAGCAATTTAGTCGAGCCGATCCATTTTGTTCTATTTTTCGGTAGAGTAGCGTTCCCCACCACGCGTCACTACTCACTGGTTCATGGGCTAAACAAGTCCGAACGTTTCAATAAGTCGAGTTCAACTACTGTTTGAGCTGTGGAGTTATTAGCCACCGTTTTGTTTTTTAGGTACTGTAAAAATGTCGTTTCTTTGGAATGAAAAAACAACTTTAAAATTTGTTTTCAAATATCTAGAATATGAGTGCGAATGGAATATTAAGTTGCAGGTTATTCCACTTGCAGAATACACTAAACTTGTGTACTGCACTCGACCGCAGTACGAACGTTTTTGGGGCAGTAATCATTGGAATAACTCGCCACTCGACTAAACTACTAGCGTAGTCTGAATTAGCCTTAAAAGCGATGAAAACTTTTCGAGTAAGCATTACGCACCACATCTGCTAAGTTTAATTTAATTTTTATCAAGAAATACTATAATTTAGAATCACATAGTTTTTACTGTTTCACTGAAAAGTCGAAACTTTTTCATTTCATTTCATATTTATTACGAGAATGTTGTTTTTAAATGCATGCCTCTCACAATTGAGAGATATATGTGTTGCTATGGTCTCATTATTTTTAACTAGCGGCCCCCCGTAGGCAATACTCCGAATAAAAACGTTAAGAGCTATAGTCCTGTCGCATGTCACCTGAAGTGTGAGTTGGGGAGCTATACTTTCGAATACATATTTCCAATATGTTGTTTAGCTGTATTGTTTCTGATATCTCTGAGACAGTGATATTGTTGGGGATAAAGAAATTTACTGGAGAATAAAAACCCTGTCACGAGTTGCATATTAATATTAATTTAATGAAAACTATTACATTCTAAGACTTATCTCAAACAAAAATGTGTCCTAGATAAAAGCAACTAGGTACATTTCTGAAACGAGAGGAATTGCAGGGTGTCTTCACTGAAAAAAAAATTGGGCTATTCTAAGCTCAATCAGGGAGTATATCGAAATTAAAAATATCTAAAGGGGTTTTCCAAATATCGAGAAAAAACAAAAATTTTTGTTTTTGAAAAATAGCAATATGTTCTCCATCTTGTAAACAAATTTTGTATTAGTGACTACGGCCAATCGATTGACGTTAATAATTTTTTTCTAGGCCTTCTAGATTTTTTGCAACCATAGAAAACTTTTTTATGATCGCCTTCTTAGATTTATACGTCATTGAATAGCACCTCACATGAGTTTTCAACCATGACTTAGAATAATACTCAACCTTTGTGCTGATTTTTAATACACGGTGTTAGAATCTCGTAAACATTTTTGAATTAAATTATTATATGAAGTATGGGTTTTTTATTTGAACTTATTTTTTATCTCCATCGGTCTTCAGTAAATTTTTGCATAAAATCAATGTCAAGGTTTGCTTTATTTATAACAGCAAACGCCTCTTGCCATTAAAAAAACTCTTTAACTTGCTAATATGAACACGCTGACAATGTAATGATTGATTGGAAATCGCATGATCATCCTTTAACTAAGTCTGTGCTCTCGCTTGATGAATCACCGCAAACAAACCAGAACGAACAAAATATGTCATTATTTTCATTAGCATAATAATTGTTTCTAGGTTTATTGGACTTTTAACGGTATTATTCTGTTGTTAATAATTAACGTCGGTTCTTTTGTGATTTTGAATGTTCTCTCAGAACGACACTTAAAACAGCTGCGTAATCGTCTCTTTCAATTGTTATTCGTAATCTTAGAAGCTTTTAGATGTAGCATTTTAATTTTGTCCTCGATATTAATGCAATATTATGTGTTTATCTGTAATTCAAAATATCCAGATGTATCTTCCTGTTTTATTAAGCAGTGTGTAATTATTGATTACTAACTTGTAGAATATTACTTGTGTAATTAGAGATTTATAAAAATAACGCAAATACAGCTTTGAAGCATATACCATAAATGGGGATGTATATGGAAAACAATTAGTTGTTTGAGTTAACTAAACAAAACTGTGGGAAATGAATCATTTAATTTAATTTGTTATAAAATATTCACTAGTAATTATTAGATCCTCTATATTCAAGCAAATGTTTACTTTAACATTCTTTCAACCTTGTGTCTCATCAGTGGATGTGGTCCATTCCTTTACAGATTGATGCAGGCCATACAAACTTTTATATAATTCCTAGACATGATAGTTGTCATAGAAAGTTTTTTTTCTTCAGATGAATACATATTCTCGATTATGAACTTCATTTTTTAATTTTATATCATAATGAGGGGCATTCTATGTTACCAGGCCTTTCTTTTCAGAACAGGATAATAGTAATTCAAGCAATTTATAGAGAATATGATTTTAACCTTGAGCTTATCATAGCTTTTTGCTCCGTCTGGAAAGATAAGGTACTAAATAAAGTTTCTTTTATATATTTTGTTGCATTTACCTCACCAATTTTTGTTGCATCGTGTACCGTTTCCTGACTCTTCGCATATTTATATTATTATGTCTATCAGCTTCTTCTATGTTGTCATGTCTTACTACTTCTTTTTCAATTCGTATATTGTATTTATTTTTACAGTTTAGTATTATCACAGGTTTTTTGGTGGCTACACATGGTGATAATACCATATAATCTATTTTGAATGTTCATTTCAGTTTTCATTTCTCACAGTGCTTTCTTAAAAATACAGATAAGTTAAGTAATTAAAAATCAAGGTGTAATACCTAAGAGCAGTGGAAAGTACCTGGAACACTAGTTGCCTTCTTATAGAAATACTCTCTAGCTGGATTACTTGAGAGAAAAGAGATCTACAGATTTGTTAGCTAGTTTTCCTGTATTATAATATGTTTGATGTATTTTGTATGATACTTATCTGTATAAAGTGACGTTCCTTCTCAGGTATCGTTGCCGAACATCCAAACATATTGTCATGTTTTCATTTTCACACTCGGGTTCAGTTCAATTCTTGGATTTATTTTAAAAGACAGTCTAACTCACTCCACTACTTTAATTTATATTCATACAACTATTTAAAATGTATCTTGAACAAATGATGTTTACAATACAGTCGCTAAATACTGAAGAATCCTTCCGTCAACTCTTTCTTCCCGGAGTTCTCCAGAACCGAGATATTTCCTTCATGGCCTCTAGAATTCTTCGAGAACTTCAACAAAGCCAGCCGACGTCCTCTATGCGCCAGACGAACATTTCGGAATCCTTGAAATATCGGATGAATGCCGATTCCACGAATTATCCGATGAATTCGCGTCACATTGCCCCTTCCTTATGACCATTTCGTCCCGGAATGTCCCAGAATCATTCCTGGTGCGGGGATATTTGCAGTATTTGCACTAAATTGAAATATAGTTTCCAACCATAGTACTCACCACCCTCGAATTTAGTCTATTCAACCCACAAGCGATCTTTGGGACCCCCAATTTCATCAGGTTCGTCTCCATAACCACAGTCCTCAATTATACAACAGTATTCCAAAGATCGCTGTATGTTGGCTTGTCCTGCGAGAATGTTTTCGTTATCAAATAGAAGATGTCTTTGGTACCCACTGGTTGGCTATTCCTCTAGATATCCGGACATCTCAAGACACACAATGAGCCAGGGAATATTCTATGGATTCCTCAAACAGGTTTTGGGGTTTCTCTCTGGTCACGTCGTCTAAACTTTTTGCCCAACAGAATACAGTGCCATAAACTGTTCGAAGTCATCGGGTGGTTGGATGCTGCGGACTTGGGCTTGGTCAACTTCGCCATCATAACTTCCGGCATAAGGGGCTAACCTGTTGAAATGTACCACTTCTGGTTTTCCTCGATTTCCTTATTCTCTAGACAACATCGTTGATCTACTATAATTTATTTCCACTACTTTAATTTATACTCATACAACTATTTACAATTTATCTTGAACACCTGATTTTTACAATACAGCCGCTAAATAAAAAAGAGTCACCGAAAGATTTCCTTCATGGCCTCTAGAATTCTTCAAAAACTTCATCAAAGCCAGCCGACGACGTCGATGCGTCAGACTAATATTTCGGATTCCACCAAATATGCGATGCATGTCGATTCCACAAATTAGCTGATGAATTCGTGTCACAATATTATATAGGAAACCTAGTTGACAATTCCGTAAACATACTTTCTTTCAGTTAGTCCTGTGAGAGAGTTCTTCTATAAGAAGGCAACTAGTGTTCCGGACAGTTATCACAAACTGCTCTTAGGTACTATACAGTGATTTCAATTATTTATCTTATCTGTATTTTTCAGAAATCATTTTGATGAGTGAAAATCCCAATGAACATCCAAAATAACTATTTATTATCATAAAGGATAGTTATGAGAACCAAAAATACTAACATTTTCAAGCTTTTCGATTGATCTTATTAAACTCTCTACTATTCCAAAATTCTTTTTTCACTCCCAACTCAAACATCGTGCAACTATGACGATGTTTCAGACCAAGAACTGATATCCATTTCAAACTATTGTCACATACATTTAACCAACTTAAAATTAACTTCACCTCCACTTTTCGTTTTTTTGGCGTGTAAATCAAGGTGAATTTTGTGTTACATATCATTTTTCATTCTGAATATTCCGAAAGTAGTAAAAAAAATCCATTCTAAAAAGACAAATTATTTATTGTTAGATTAATATTGTTGTAACGTTTTATTTTACGCAAGATACAAAATACTCGAGTAATTTAGCATCCTAAATAAAAACTAAACTAGCGAACAACGATAAAAATATGTTAAATAAGAAATGCTTTCGAATCCACTACGGAATTGGAGCACACGCTGACATACCCGAAGTGACAAACGAATTATCCCGAACTGTCAACGATCCTTTTAGGGGGGAGGGGGGGGGTAAATAACTGTTGTGAATAGATCTGGTCATACAAAGACGATCATAATGAGTGTAACGTTTTATAATTGAACCCAAAGGAACAATATATAACGATACTGAGATCGGTATGCGTACATTTCAGCGCATTTGTTTATTATTAATATTGCTGTGAATACTATACAGAGTATAGACTGTTATTAATAAAAATGGACTGTGCATGCCCTTTTAGAAATATCAGCTGTCTATAATTTCCATCTGATGTAGAGACTTGGATATTTTGTGAAGAAATGTCAGATTGACACTTCGGTACTACCGGAAATATATTTTCAGCTTCCGGAGCTTCGCTTAAATTGCCCCCTTTTGGGTTTACCAAGGACACATATAGTATACAGGGTGAGTTTTTTTTTGATGCAGAATATGGGGATCTCGGAAACTAGCGGAGATAGAGCAATGGTTAAATTGGGAAAGATTTGTAGTTTTACTGGCCGAATTTAATGACACTTTCGGATTTTTGTAAAAAGTTATGGCTTACTAGATATTTTTAAAAAACGAAATTCTGTCGATTTAGTCAAATCACTCTAGCTCCTTTGTTTTTGATTTTATAAAAAAGTGTAAATATCAAAATTGAAGGGAATTGTATCCCGAATATGACTGTCATGTCCCCGTTTGCGTGACAGCTCTCGTTTTCGAGATATGACACAAACTTTTCTTTTTTTGTATGGAAACCATAGTTGGCTATTACCTCAAAAAATCTGACATTTTTAGAGCTTTTCAACGATATAATACTGGATATAGTTATTCATAGAAATAACGGAGTTATGGATGGTTTTCTCTCTTATTTTCACTTTTAACGTAGTTAGCCATGAAATAGATTGATTCATTAATAACTATTCCAAAAAACATATTGAACGATTTTTTGTTAGGTATATCAGAAATAACAAAAAACCTAAATAAGTAGGTACTTACTAAAAACTTAAGAAATTAAAGTACATAATAATGGTTACAATTTATGTTCGAAAAGTCCACCATTGTTATTTAGACAAAAATTGCATCTTTTTAAGATTGACATTATCGCTTTCCTCACAGCCGCCTATCAATTTCTTCAATTGCTTGTAATACTGCCTCCCGTAGGTCACCAACTGTCTCATACTTTCTTTTGTATACTTTGTTTTTAGCGCACCCCATAAATAGAATTCTATAACTGCTAAATCGGGAGAAATTGAAAAATGTATTGCAAGAAAAGCAAGTAGCGCTCCACAGTAAGTGATTCGTCATAGATAAAAGGCCCCAGAATAGTAAACCCTATGATACCACACCAAAATTAAAACCAAATGTGATATGGGGTCGTCTTTGTTCTACATGGAAAGGGTTTTCTTTAGCCCAGATATGCTCATTGTGTCTATTGAACATACCGCAGTTAGTAAATCTAGTTTCATCTGACCATAACACCTTTAATGAAATCTGTGGATTGTTAAGGCACATGTCTCTAAACCATGTACAAAACAAAATACGTCGATATTTGTCACCAGCATGCAAAGTTTGAGAAACTGAAAGTATGTACGGGTGGAACTTGTGCGCTTTCAGTACCTTAACTACAGTTTGTTGAGATGTGCCAGCTTCTGCCCCAATCTCAGGAGTTGATGTAGATGGATTTTGATTTACCATTGTTGCTTCGTTAATTTGATTACGTTCCTTTGGTGCTTTAGTAAAAGATATCTGCGGAAACTATCGTAAAGCCTCTTAAATGTACATAGAGCAGGTTGATGACGATTAAAATATCTATGAAAGTATTCCTCAGCTGCACTAACTGAATTTTTATGGCATATGATATAACATTCCACCATATTAAGTTTTTATTCGTTAGAATATTCCATTTTATCACGAAAATCTATCAATATCGACTGTCAGTTCAGCACTACTAATGGAATTACTCTCAAATGAAGAAACGTCAAAGTGAAAACAATGTTTTTCATGGCTACCTACGTTAAAAGTGAAAATAAGAGAGAAAAGCATCCATAACTCCGTTATTTTTATGAATAACTATATCGCGATTTATATGGTTCAAAAGCTCTAAAAATGTCCTATTTTTTGAGGTCATAGGCAACTATGGTTTCCATTCAAAAAAAGATAAGTTTGTGTCATATCTCGAAAACGAGAGCTGCCACGCAAACGAGGACATGAAAATAATATTCGGGATATAATTCCCTTCAATTTTGATATCTACTTTTTTTATAAAATCAAAAACAAAGGAGCTAGATGGATTTGACTTAATCGACAGAATTTCGTTTTATCAAAATATCTAGTAAGCCATGACTTTTTACAAAAATCCGAAAGTGTCATTAAATTGGGCCAGTAAAACTGCTAATCTTTCCCAATTTAACCATTGCTCTATCTCCCCTAGTTTCCAAGATCCCCATACTGATCATCAAAAAAATACTCACCCTATATAACAAACAATGAGTCAAATATCCTGTTTTTGTTAACTAATATTCCAGTATTAGTTTCCAGAAAGTTATATGTTTTTGAAAGAAAACCACTTTTGACCAGTTTTCCAGTTAACTCGGTAAAAAATGATCCAATAAGGATGTATAAACACTCATCAAGAGGGATTTCTTATTATCTACAACTTTCCTATAGCCTGCATTACGATTCCTCCATTACTTTTCAATATATAAGCAAAAAACAAAAGAACTTATTATCTTTGTGGGTTTTTATTATTTAAACCGTTTATTTCTACGAGTTTGGTGTTAATATTTTAGCAATAATTATCTATAAACTGTGATGGTATAAGCGAATTGCTGTTGAATTTTGTGTCCGAAAATGAGTTAAATTTTGCTCTAAAAACTGATGTATGTGACTAGGATCTCTAATTTTCAAAACACGTTGTGTTTTCTTATGAGAAAATTTTTGTTTAAATGGTGCAGTATATCGTCACAATTGTTGAAAGTGGTTTCTTGAAAATTCTCATTGGATGCTAACGACACACATCCAGAATCTGGCAGAATCCAGAAAAAAATCAATAGTTAGACAGGCTTAGTAAATAGTGGACTTTTTTATAGAAACTTGACAGCTGACAATTCTACCCAAAAATCCAACTACTATAGTTGAATATTCTGGCATTATAGAAAAATTACTTAATCCGTTTTATTCTCCTGATTTATTTAAGCGGACGAGGAGGTGGGTAATCAGTCAAATATGGCATTAACTTAGTTTGTAATTCCACAACACTGTAGAAATTGTTATTGTTTATTTTATTGCACCCCATAATAATTAAATTGCTGCTCCAATCTACGCCACTGACATTTTCGATGAAAAACAGCACAATGCAAGAAACTTATTTGGAAATACGTTAATTTCTATACGAAGGTATGTCATCTGAAACCAAAGTCAACATACAACATATATATCGATTATATTTAAACGTGCCAGATCATGTGACGGGAAAACAACTAGCTCGGCAAGGGCTTCTTCAGCGTGACTTTCAACTAACAAGGCTAAACCTCAGCCATTACTACTTTCCACCAAACAGAAAAAATATGGTATAGTGGATTTGGTGGGATTTCGATAATTTTACTGAGGTGAATGTTTCGGTACTTACTAGGGGCAACTATTCATAAATTAATACGTGATTTAAAAGCTAACGTCTTTGCCGACAGCTTACTACTAACCTTTGCCTTCAATCAGTTTCATTCTAAAGAAATATGCCTATGTTATTGCTAACGCACAAATTGTGTATTTCTTTTCTTTATACTGGGTGGGTCATATATGAAGGAATTACAATGCTATATGAAAAATGTTATTTCAGAGACCTATGAAGCATTTTAAAGAATTTAAAGCCAAGATTAATGTTTATGTGTTGTATCTACTAATTTTGTGTAAAAAATTGAAAAAGTAAAAGTTTTTGATAAAAAATTTCAAACGGACATCATCAAACTTATACATTTCCTCTATTAACTGAAAAATTAATTCATCACAAATAAGTTTTGTACCACGTATTTTGGGAAGAATTGCCATTGTTATCAATTATTAAATTCTGTTTCTACTCTAAACTATGAATCACGCCTAGAGATTTATAAATCAAATGTTAAACAATGAAATACAGGTAAGCATTAAATATACAACAAAATATAGAAATTGTCTGTAATGCAATATTTGGACACGTAAAATTAAATTTGGCTGGAAAAATTGATAAAGAGAGAGAGAATAAGATCTGATGAAAAGTGTTAAAATAACGGTAATATATGCACAGATACAAAAAAAACATTTTTGACATTAGCATATACAGCAAGTATCAGAAACACTGGAAAGAAAATAGAGGTGGTAAATGGCAGACAGATCCAAATCAAAGGTATTGGAAACTTATAAATTGTACATGAATGTGATGACTTAATTGTAAGTGCATATAAAGCCGTTGTAGATTTACAGCATCTTAGAGTAGGCCAAACTAATTATAAGGATATTAGAGAATTTCTTGTTTTTAGGGTTCGGTATATACAATATACCCATATAATATCACTCAGGATTTTTGCCTCTGTCACATCACAGCCATTTTCTCCTAAACTACTGGACGGAAGAGGTTGAAATTTGGTATCAATGTATAGTTTGGTGACCCGATCAGGAGTACATATCGTAAAAGAAAAAATTTTGATTTTAGGGGTACTTCTGGGGGGAAAACTAAAAAAATCGACGGTTCCCCCCCCTGATCTCCGAAACTACTGAGCCTAAAATATTTAAAAAAATAGGAAATATAGAGCGTTGTCCGAACTTTACAGGAAAATTAGGGAGAAACCATTAATATTAATTTTGGGGGCAAATTATAGAATTAAATAAAAATTTAAAAATAAAAAAAATCAAACGCATCATGTAATATATCAAATGAAAGGTCTCATTCTGAGGAACACAAATATATTTTTTTCATATTAAAAAAAAATATTTAAAAAGATATTAACGAAAATATACCAAAATTTACCCATCCCTCCCTTATCTCCGAAACTATAAAACGTAAAGTTTTGAAAAAAAATTGATTTATAGGTTCTGACCTGAAGTTTACTGGAAAAATAAGGAGAAACCTCTAATTTTAATTTTGGGGGGCCAATTACAGAATTAAATGGAAAATATAAAATTAAAATTGTTTCTAACCAATCATGTTATATATCAAATGAAAGGGCTCATTACGACGAAAACAAATATATTTTTTTCATATTTTTAAAATAAATTAATTAAAAGATTTTAACAAAAATATAAAAAAATTTACCCATCCCCCCCTATCTCCGAAACCAAATGCTGGAAAATTTAAAAAAAAAATGAAGGTATAGCCCCTCACCTGAACTTTACTGGAAAATTAAGGAGAAACCCCTAATATTTATTTGGGGGGGGGCAAATTATAGAATTAAATGGAAAATATAAAATTACAATTGTTTTTAACCCAGCATGTTATATATCAAATAAAAGGGCTCATGATGAAGAAAACAAATACATTTTTTCCATATTTATAAAATAAATTAATTAAAAGATATTAACAAAAATATAAAAAGTTTTACCCATTCCCCCCACCCTTATCTCCGAAACCTCAAGCTGAAAAATTTTGAAAAACTGGAAGTATAGCCCCTCACCTGAACTTTACTGGAAAATAAGAAGAAACCCCTAATATTCATTTTGGGGGGCAAATTATAGAATTAAATGGAAAATAAAAAATTATAATTGTTTCTAACGGGTCATGTATTATATCAAATACCAGGGCTCATTATGACGAATACAAATATATTTTTTTAATTTTTTAAAAATGAATATTTTAAAATATATTAAAAAAATATTAAAAAAAAAATTACCCATTCTCCCCGTTATTCCCCAAACTCTAAGACCTCATTTTTTTTTGTTTATAGGGAAAATATGAAAATATCCCTATTTCTATTATTTGGCCTCCAAATAATAGAATTAAACGGAAAATAAATTATTAGAAAACCCTCATAGTAATTTTAGGGACAAATTATTCAATTAAATGGAAAATAAAGATTCAATTTTCAAACGCATCATGTAATATATTAGATAAAAGGCTCATTATGTGAATTACAAATATATCATATTTTTAAATCATTTGTATAAAAGATATTAACAAAAATATTAAACATCGACTTAATTCCCACAATAGAAACTACACTATTTAAAATTTGAAAAATATATTTTATTTATATTTTTAAATAATTTTAATAACAGATTTAATAATTTATAATTTAAACTTTGAGCTATTTTGCCGTTTTTCTTCCAATCTACAGAGCCTCAAAACTCAGACAGTAGTAAAAGGCATCTCTGAAAGTTTATTAGTAAAATAAAACTCTAATGTTACTTTTTGGGGGCCAAATTAGAAAACTAAATACATATGTATTGTGATAAAAATCACGTGAATCCTAAAGCAGATAAAATAAAAAGTCAATGTGTGGAAAATCATAGTGTATATTTTTTATAAATTTAAAACGCTTCCTTTAAAAGATATAAGGCTAAATATAAGAAAATGCACTCATTCCCTGCTTGTCTGAAACTGGAATATTCGAATCTTGAAGGTGGTACGGAACCCTAAGTATGCGAGTCCAACTCGCACTTGACCAAATTATTTTTTAATATACAACATCCTGAATACAAGTCAGGGATTTCTTGTTGACTTCCCATCCTTAGCTGATATTTTCCAATTTTCAAGTGTCGAAGACTCACCAACTTCAGATTTTGAAATAAGATATCTAAGTGATCTTTTTCTGACGTTAGGCACACCTTAGCTTTATCGACCTCAACTTTTCAAAATGAGTGGGTACTCTAAGATTTACAAAGGGATTGTTTTTATACCGAGACCTCGTTTTCAGTTTCCTTCTTTGCAGCAATAGCAACCCGAAACTTTCGAATGCATGTGAGGGTGGTGTGGTAAGGCTGAGAAGGACTGGCAACAAGAACACAGTTGCTTCCCTGAAGATGAATGGGAGTAGTCGCGTGCCATCGTCAAAATAATAGTTTATGATATTAAGTTTATATGGATACACTGAATAAGTAGTTTTGAACAGTTAGAATTTAAATAATTTAGAGAGCTATTTTGCACATCCCACCGTATTAACGAGACTAGTCGGTAAGGGATATACTAAAGATATTTTGATAGTTTTTTCTATCTTGGTTTTTCGCTATAATGCCGAGAAGTTGGTTTAAAATAATAATAAATATTGAAATAAATGTACGAATATGCCACAGCCAGCCAGCGGTGCACTGACAATAGCTGAGATGAAAATTATGGTAAATTGTATTATTATATGTTTTTTCATTGGTTTATTAAGTTAATGGTTACCTGTATACAGTTTACTGAAATTAATTAAATGACTTTTTTCCACTGACTGGATCCGCCACTGTGAAAACATCGGAGGGTCCATCGTTTAAGCCAAATTTCAAAGCAGTATTAATACATTTTACGATACTATGACAAAAATTCAAGATATATGAAGAGAAGTGCAAAATATTTCTACAAATTACTTACTTACTTGCAATTCTGCGAGATCTACTTAACGTACAATATCCATCTTCAGCGTTTTTAATCTCAACATTATAAGCTATCACTATGAGGCAGATTAACGTTCCAGCTGACATTACAACCAAGTTATGAATTTATTAAAATCACGCACTTTACATCGGTTTTCCAGCTTCTCTTTATGAAAAATGCTGCGATAAAAATGTATAAACATTCATTTTAAAGATTTTGTGATTCACTACAATTTTTCTATTGACCGCATTATGAACAGATCATTACTTTTTACACTATAAGCAAAAAACGAAAATTTCCCATATTTTCTGGGGTTTTTAAGGGTCAAATAATTTACTTCTACGAGTTTGCTGTTAAAATTATGCCAGTTATAACTTAGAAACTATTATTTATTGGTTTATGCGGTTTGCTGTTGAATTTTATGTCACCTAAAAATCTCTAGTGACTGGTGTAATATTGTAGCATAAAATTTTCACAAAATTCTAAGCGTTAATCAGCTTCTCTCAGCTCATAAATGAGAGGGCCAAGAGTAAGGATGAAATTTGACTTTCCTCAAATATTTTGCAATAAACGACAGGCTTACATTTTCTTGTTGAGGAATGTCCCTTATTATGGTGTGAGCGTTTTCTACTAACGTTATTAAAGCCTTTAATTTAATGTCATCATGTTAGGTAATTTCAAATATGAAACTATGTAAAATAAACTTCAAATGGAGTTATTATTCAAGAAGTTGTTACTAATAAAGAACTCTCTGTCTCATAATTATGAATCTTAAAATAAATCTATTTTACAGGAATAGTCATTTAGCTGGATAAAATGTATATTTGTCGGATTGCCTGATTGATGTAAATTCTCCAACCAATAAATTGTCTCTGTGGATGAATAAATCAATGTGTTCATTATGATTAGGATTAGTGTTATTTTTCTGGTGCAACACATTGTTACAACGTAAGAAAAAAATGTTGGAAACATTCTATTGTTTTAAGGAGTTTGAAAAAAATATTCTGCCCAATTAGAACAGTCGTCTATATACAAGAAATTTGTCTTAGTCATGTCTAAAATTCTAATAAGAACGTTAAACTGACAGTTATGAAGATAGTAACAGTGAAAGTTTTGCCAACATTGTGCTGGAATTGGGATGCTAATAGATTTAACAGAGTGTTAACAGCCTGATAAGTTTTATTTTGAAAATTTAGAAAAAAGTTCTTCTTTGGATATCGGGTCAAAGACATTCCAAAAATAGAAAATCGTTTGATTTTGTCATTTTTTCTAGCTTCGTCCTTTTAGAACTGAAATTGTAAACTGCACTTGCCTCAAAATCATCCATATTTGTGGGTTTGTATTTTGTAGATTTAGGTACTGTTCTTATTTGTTGGTAACACTACACACTCTTTGATTCACGATTATTTATGTTGTTGTCTCATTATGAATAGTAATTTCTAACTGAGAGCCCTTAATAATAATTTCCCTGTTTATCATTTCTTCATCTATCTTTGTGAGTTGGACTAAATGCGAAATATCAGGCACTGATCATACAAAGAAAAATAAATATCACATAGAGCTTTGTATAAATCCAAGAAGTTCTATACAGAATTTGTAGGTGGAATTGGACATGACTAATATGAAGTTTGAATGTGTAAGTAGTAACAGAACGTTTGCTAAATTTCAATGGAACCAGTTAATTCGTAAAAGCCTCTCTTTGTGAGAGTAAATGTCTACAGGGGATACGTTAGGAAGTAGATGTCCATCCTTTCATGTGGCTAAGAATGAAAACAAAAAACAAAACTAAAAATGAGAGATTATCATTATGTCATAAGTAATTAAGGGTAGATTTTTGTTGTAATTTCCAAACTTCTAAGTAAGAAGGTAACTAGCCTTTAGTTAGCAAATTCTATTACAATACATTATCATTACGTTAAATCACCTTGTACATTACATAACATTATAATATGCCTGTTTTGATAAAGGGCATATTAAGACACTACGTCATTACAATAGTCCAGAAATCGAATACCCATTCCCAATCATTAAAAAACTTAAATGTCTAAAATTGTCTTTCTCTCACGAATAAATTAGTAGAACTAGAGGCAATTTGTAAACTGAAATCAATTCTGACACAGAAATATTTTTCTAAAGACGAAAAGAATACTTACCTCCAGCTAAGAAAACTATTGTTCGCAAAATATTCCGTTAAGATATTTCAGATCTATGGTATTAAGACACTAACTTCAAAAGAAACTAATGTACAAATGTAGCGAGACATATCGATTGATTGAGTTAATTTCGACTAGTTTTTATTTGATTGAATTTTGAGAAGAAATATATACAATAAGAACTTATATTTCATAATTTGTAGTAGATAACTGAAACATATTGATTTTCAGGCAACTGTTCTTTGTTCGCTGGAACCAGCAATTTATTGTTACGTGTATTATTTAGATTAAACATCATAATGACACTTTACAGATTGTTATTATGCAAATTGGTTGCGAGATAAAAATAGATGACCAATAATTTTGATATTAAAAAAATAATAGAGAACAACTCATTTGGAATTTGGCATGATGGGTGAATGTCGAGTTCAGTGAACTTGCAAAGTTCAGTATATTAAACTTATAAATATCTCTGTCGGATATAATAAATTTGTTTGGGAATAATACGGTTGTAAAATAAAAAAAAATCTCATAACGTTTGTTTAACGTTTTTCTATCTATTGGAAGGTAGCTTTTACCACTTTTTGTATATAACATAAAGAAAGGCATATAATCAGCATGTAATAATATTCTTCTATAAGAACCAATAGAAAGCCCAGAATCTCTAGAAATGCAGATGACCTAAGAAAAAAATTCACAAAACTCGTGAAAGAAATGAAGTCACAACCAGCTTAAGTACATGAAAAATTGCCGTGATTAAGAAATGGCTGAGCTTAGAACCTACTAAAATGGCCTTGTAGAGAAACATGAAAATATCTGTCCAAAACATTTACTTATTGTTTAAGAAGCAGACAATAAACAAACAAACAAATAACAAACCGCCAATAAGGCTTCTTCTTTTCTATGTTAAATGGTTACAAAATGTACAGACATTTTTAATTATTTTATTAATTCTTATACTTGTAAACATTCAACCTACTCAGTATTTTTATTGGTCTCTGCAGGCTCCCATGAAATCTAACTGTTTGGTGAATAATATTTAACAGCCTTAATATAAATAGGATAGGTATCAAAGCTGCAAAGTCATTGACGAGTGAAACATAAACTGTCACAAATTGAGGACAATTTGCATATAAAAACTGTGGAGTGTAGAGCTAAGTAGGACTTACTTATTTTGGAATTAAACTGAAAAAGTGTCGTGGGCACTTTCAAATAAGAGGTTCAAGAAATTTCCAGAGTGGCGCAAGTGTGACGACAGGGCATGTTATGAAGTTAATAATTGTCAACGGACTTAATCGTTTGTAAATATAACCTAGAAAATCTGTTACGTGAACTTCTCTTTGTGAAGGGTTATCTCTGATTTTTGTAATCTCTGCATTTGATGAGTTTATAATGTGTTAACTGTGACATAAATTAATAAGCGTGTACCCCAGTTTTGACTTTATTATTAATATTTTGATCATTTTTTTTAATAACAGAAACAATGGGAAAAATAAATTGATAGATATTCTTAAGTTTTGTGATACAGGGTGAGAAAGTTTTTAAAAATATCTTTAATTCCACCCTATATATTTAAACGAAATTTGGTATGCAAGTACTACGCATTAAGAGGCTTTTTTGATGTATCACAGTTTTTTTATTGCCACCAGTGGCGTTTGTGCAGAATCTGGCCTGCATTTTTTAGAAGAGGTTGAAGATACGCAACATTAACATCATTTGTTCAGTTAACATTTTACAATCCGATGCACAGTTTTCGCTTAAAAAAATAAAAATCATTTTACTTTAGCATATATAAACTGGGCTAGATTCCGGGTGATTCCTCTAATTTTGTAAAATAGGCAACGTTTCGAGTTCTGCTTTACAGCTATTACCAAGAAACAAAAAAGGAAGTAAAATACAAATGAAATATAGCCTAGTTCAAACTCGAGGCCTTACTCTGCCTACTCTCAATCTCAATAAAACACTAGAGGCTAGATCGAAATTGGAGCCTCAATCTGTCTACTACCCAAGCCTTTCTAGACAACAGAAACTGGCTCACCAAAAAACTAGTAATTGTTCATTAAATATGTTTGATTTATATTGTATTTCTATTTTACAATGGAATAAAAAGTGCAAAAAGAAAATGAGAAAATCAGAACGAGGTGATTCAGACATTTTTAGCACTTTAGATAGCTACTCTCAGAAAATGCATAAAGTTCAGTAATAAATTAAAGGTATTTTGTGTAAATATTAGGAGTTTGTATAAAAATCGATAAAAATTAAATGTTTTGTAGAAACCTTGAGATTAGACCAACATAATTGTTTATAGATAAGCGTGGAAAATGAAATGTTACTAGCTATTTTGTAATAGAGAATTATAAACTGTATGTTTAGTAGTTTATATAAAAGAGTAAGCATTGTAATTGTTAACCTTGGAAAATTTTAATTCAAATAAACATTACTAAATATTTTGAAATATCATCGCCCTGTAGAGAAATATCAGGAATCATCTTCATATTGGGGATTTCAATATTAACAATTTTTAAAATTTACCAAGCAATAACGGCAATGAGAATGTAAATCCTTTTTTAGAATTACAAGTTAATGCTAACAGATGTATTTGTAACTGTTTATAAAAGCTTGTTGATAATATTGTTATCAATGTTAGGCTTTAAAATTAAATAATCTGTTCAATATCAACAACATAGGAAGCAAACTAACCAACGAAATCACACAGCATACCGTACAATACCTGACTCGTCAAGTAATCTAAAATCGGTTATCATACTTATCATAATCCACTTTACAGATCCTACGAGTTTTTAATAAAAATATTTTTTTCGTTTATTGACCAGAATAGTAACAATTATTAAGTATTACTATACATAACTTATTTTATACATACACAGTAATTCCTACAAAGATAATCACCTTATCTGGACGTAGGCTACTCACTTATCCTAGGGTCCTTAAAAACAAATTTAAAACTATTTTTTTTTTGTTATGATTGTAGTTGTAAGTACAATACAAGTGCTACTATGAATAGAAAACGTATGCTTATTATTATAAATATTACATAGTATATTAGTATCTTGCTCCTGGTTTTTTAAATTTCAATTTTATTTTACATAATTGTTTGTATCCATTTTTTGACCTTTTTTTTCCTAGAACCACTATTTTTTAGAATTTTCATTTCAGGTGGAAGAGAGTTGAATATGCGAATAGCGGTAAAGTAGCTTATCTTACTGCTAACAGACCGAAGTCTAATTGGAGTTTAAACATTTTTATTTCTAGTTATGCTGTTTGAGTTTGTATATGTTTTAGTTAGTTGATAATGATATAAAATAGATTCAGCGTCAAATAACTGTTTCATTTTAAGTGTATTTGCATGAATTACAGATCGGTTTTTATTAACAATTTTTAATAATCTACCTTGTAGTCGTTGTAGGTGTGGTAGATTGTTGTTAAGGGAATGCAGAGTAGATTATACGAAGTACCTCAGAATTCATAAATTTTGATATTTTGTGAAAGATAAAGATTAGATATTTTGTTTTGTTTATTATATAGTCAATATGATTCTTCCACCTAAGTCTATATAAATGTTTACATCTTTTGGTATGATATTGGAGTAGTTTCCGAACGTCATGAATACTGTTTTTTTCAATATTTAAGGTCAACTTATTGAAAATAAGCCACTGGTTTATCTCCACCACAAACATATTCATTTTAGCTTCGACTTCAAACCAGTTTTTTCCTGTAGATATAACTGCAGTAGCGTCAGCAAATGGTAATATTACATCTGTCGGGAAAGATTTCAGTAGGTTATTTACATATAGTACAATACATAAAGAAAAATAAACGACCCAAAACAGTCCCTTAGAGAACTCCAGTTTTAATTTCTCCGAATTGTGACATTATTAACTTTTACTCGCTGGAGCCTATTGTCAAGATAGCTAACTAGTAGCTCTTGAGCTTTACCTCGGATACCATAGTTATACAGTTTATCAAGTAATATTTTGTGGTTAATTGAGTCAAAGACCTTAGTTATCAAGAAAAGTTATGGCAATTGGGTTACTTTTGTCCATTTTACTATAAATCATGTTTGTCAAGTGGTGAAGTGCATCTTTAGTTCCTTTTTTTCTGAGAATCCGTACTGCCTCTCTGATAAGATCTTGTGTTTGTTGAAGAACTTGCTAATTCTAACATATATGATTTTGTCTTCTAAACGTTGTTTGTGACATATTCTTGATTACTTTTATGTTTTTTGGGCAATAACACCACAATCGAAATAAAACTACGTATATTGAAACGTTTGGTTTTCGTTCAATATACATAATTTTATTTCGATTTTGGTGTTATTGCCCCAAAAAAAAACATAAAAGTAATATATGATTTTCTTAAAGATCTTTGCGATATTTGATATTGGTGATATTGGTCTGTAGTTTGATGTGATGTGTTTGTCTCCTGATTTGAAAATAGGAACGACTTCCGCCTTTTAAAGTGTTTCTGGCCAGAAGGAATACAATTTTCTATAATTTGGAGAATAGTATTCAAATTTCTTTCACCTTCGTTCACCTGGCTAAAGACTCAACCATGAATTACTATTACCCAAAGTTCGCATACATGAAATACGAGGAACTACGGTTAAACTATTATCAGTTACTAACAAATGAGAAATAAAAACTGTTTTCAGCAAGATTCTAGTTGTTCAAGAAACAGTACGGGTACCGCTACATTTATAACATACATTAATGACAAGGATATTCAAGAGCAAGAAATAGATTCCATTGCCTATGACTGTAATACCTGTCCTACGTAGGATGGGTGTTTCTGTATATTGTGTAACTTGATAAAAACAAAATAAAACAGTGTAAATCTTGTGTTTAGTTTTTCTATAAATGTACTTTGTTCTTTGTTTAAGTTTTCCATAACCTATTTGACAGGTTTGAGGTATTGTTATTTAGCTTCAGTTACAATCACAGCTTTTCAAGTTCTATCTCTGATTTACTTTTTAATTAAAATACCTTGAACTGCACAGCATCAGCATAGGTGAAAAAAGTACTCCGAGAGAAACATGTATAGACACACCCAACTTATGTTCTAGCCCACAAACTAAAATATAATTTCCAATAAAAAGCACATTTGTTCAATTTTATTATAGCGTTCGTTTGATCTTTATGCCATTCCCATATCTCTTGATAAATTTTAGGATTTACGGTCATATTATCTTGACTTTAAAGTGGAAATATTACAACTCATAAAATTGTTATAGCTTTTCAAGCGCAACTTTCCTTCTTTCATTTGAAAAAAAAGTTACGCGACACTGAACTGTGGTCTTTGTTTTAGTAGTTTTACAAGGTTTTTTATCTGCTTAGCGATGTTATTCGAGGAGCACGTGTTCGGAGATTTTATCAACGTACGTCTGTCGACATAGCAGGGATTCCAGGATTTTCGCCAAATCGAAACACAACTTATAATCTCTATTAGTAAAGTAATATTATCTAGTGAGAGCTATTCTAATAAACTCATCACGTGTTGTATAACCTCGTCTTCTTCCAGTAATTACTGATTAATATTTCGAATAATCCTTAAATAATTATATTTGCAGTTTAGTTTCATATACAGGGTGATTCAACTTCTACCCTCATCCAAACCAAACCAGTTAGGTTTATTCCATCAAGATAACAACTTAGGGATAACAAAACTTTGTTATTATACGTTTGTGAAACACCAAAGTTTCACATTTCCATTCCAAAGGTGTTTATTTCCATTGACGACGCCATAGTTTAAAAAAATACTGTCGTCAGTCCAAATAATTGCTTTCAAAAAATCTTGAGTATCATCCATATTTTAAAGCTAATTGCAAAATTCCGGTCGTCTATCACAAGCATACATCTTCTGGAAAATGTGTAGTTTCTAACATTTTAAACCACTTTTCTTAACATCTCTCTAGAAGATAATCTGTGGCACAGCTATATTTGACGAACCTTGATTTTAAAGGGTCGGATTTATCTAAAAACCATAGCAAGAAAATGTTACTTAAAAAAATGCGTTCATGAAATTTAGTTTTACATCTGGCAATAGGTTATTTCTAGTATCTTCTTACATTCTGTTTCCAGTGGGTTCTCGAAAAGCATCAAATTCAGACAAATGTTCATCTTAAATTTTAAATAATTTTATATGTTTCTGTTATCTCTCCGGATATAACTTAAAATATATTTAAGCTGTTTTCGAATGTTTTTATCAAATTTTAAATAAACTGTGATTGAAAAGTACAGTCATGTTTGTAAAAGAAATATTTTTTCATCACTTTTTTTATTTAAATATATGTGCTTTAAAAAAGCACATTAAAACAAGTTGTATATCAAAGAAATCAGAATGAAATGCACTATTTTTCTGTGGAAAAATCTAATGTGGCGCCCATTCGGAAAAATGTTGATGATGGCAGCTGTGCCACTGAAAAGTTATGTTTGGTTTTGTGTTTGTCAAATAACGTTACAAAAAAATGTAAATGAAATCTCCAATTTTCTGTTTTGTCCACCTATCTTCGGAAGTATTCGGAAAATTTAAATTAAAAAACGGCATTTTTTTCAAGCCTAAAGAAATTCGCAATTTTGGCTCCATTTAAACTTCTTCGAATGACTAATCGTGTATACACAGTTGATATAATTAAGATTGTTATTTTGTTGCTATGAATTCAATATGAGTTTGCAGTTTGCAAGAAAAAAATTTAGAATTAACAATATAATGCAGCCCCCGATTTTCTTTTTAATCATTGGAAATATGTACACAAAATTTCGGGTATACAGTATGTCTCATCATCATCATCATTATTAGCCTATCCTGGTACACTGCTAGATAAAATACTCAATCAAAAATCAAAAAGGTGGGAGTTTTAGAGGAAATAGATTTAGAATAATTGGCAAAACCCCATATTTCTATAAAGTGTCATACATGATAAAGTTGTGACCAAAATTCATAAATTGGGAAATTTTTTTGTTGTAAAACGTGAAAGTATGTCAAGCGATTATTTTTTACGCTGTTTTAAAAAACAAAATCGTATATTTATCAAGGTAAGGACGTCATCGAATTTCTTTTCCCTTTACGTCACTAGAAAGAGCACAGTTTTGTGAAAATGCCAATACACTTAAATCAGAGGGTTACATAATAATTTTTATCAGAGGAATAAATTTAAAAATAACAATATGTTTTTTTCCGTAATCACCTTGTCAACAACACTGTTTAATTTATTTCAAGAATTATTTATATCAGTTTCTTGATCTATAAGCAGTAAGTTATATTTTTTAATCTAACTATTATATCTTGTACTAGCAGATTTATTATTTAAACTTTTTTTGGATGTTTAAGTCTGAAAGCATTCTAACCTAAACATTAAAAGGCAGATTAGGGATTATTTTATTCAAAATGTTAATAATCCCTTGTATTTTCATTAATTTACTATGACGTTATACCAAATTGTGTAACAACATACTATACAGTGTGGAACAGCCAAATGGAATAAATTCGATAACGAATAAAGAAGGGCTTGTAAGAAAAAACGCTTGGACAATTTATTTATATTTTTAAATGAAAATTTTTTCAACAAAACAGTTATATAGGGAGTGTCATGTGACAGTGGCCAATACCAAGACCATCTTCAGAAAATTCTAGACATAATTCATGTACAATGTCCTACACCTATCTTCAACTGTTTCGGAAATATTTAGTGTTTTCAGGTTTATTACAAAAATTAACATTAAAAAAAAAAGAAAATTATTTTATTTCACAAATTCGCTATATTACACTAAGAACATAATAAGTAATACTTATTATTTCTTAATAATATAAAAAAAAACAAAAAAAACATTAATCTCAATGTAGGAAATGTTCAAAATACTTACCGCGAACGTCTTCGTAACATGCTAATCGGGTATAGAAATGTCTTCTAACGTTACCCAATATCTCAGGCGTGACTGATCTAATCGCAAGCGTGTTTCGTCTTTTTAGGTCATCATCAAGTTGGGAGGTTTAGTTTTGTATACAGTACTTTTAACATATTTTGGAAAAATTTGGTTCAGGTACTGCCGAACATTGATTTTGTAATGGGGCAGTGCTCCATCTTGCTGAAACCATATTCTATTGGCAGGAACTTGTAGGTTTACTGGATCAGGATATATTTGTCAAAGTTGGCACCACATTATCTTGGAGCAGCTCTAAATATTTATCTTCATTCAAGTTGCTATCAATGAAAAAGCGACCTACGATATGATTTCCAACAGCTGCACCCATTTTTGCGTCCTTCGCTGTAACAGACCTGACATGATGGTTAAAGGTTGTCATCTAAGATAACTCCCAGGTACTTGACAGGCACAATCACCCTTTGTCAATATTTAAACTGTATCTCCCTCCTTGACATCGGTCCTTTTATAATCACCGCTACCATATTTTCCTCCGCTACTTCCAGGCGATTACTCCCCATTCAACCGAGTATCTTACGAATCGCCTCATCACCCTTCTCCATCAACTCCTCCTTGCTGCGTAGGCCAGCGTCTGACACCCCCCGGCAACGTTAAGCGTAGTACCGGATCATACATTATGTTCCACAAAGTCGGCACTAGAACTGATCCCTGTGGTACACCCTGTGTAAACTCCCTCTCCTGCCTTAATTCAGGGGGAGTGGCCTGGATGTTTCTCTTTTCTATTGAAATTATTAGTACTGTATCTCAATTGCTTCTCTATAAATCCTGGGGTAGAAATGGCTAATTGATGCTAGAACTGGGTATCCCCGGTGAACGTTCACTTATCGGCGTAATCCATTCTTCAACTTAGTTTGTTTTGAGATAAAGTTGTGTTGATACCTCCTTTGGTGGTACCGATGCATATTTTACCACAACTCCAGGGTATTCGGTATATTTCCGGAATGGTTTTCTTTGGTTTGTATAGTGTTGCTATGTTGTGTTATTTCAAATTCTTCCCTATTGTGTACGTGACTCCTTTTACTATGGGATGATATGCCCTTGTTTAGTTTTATCTGTTCCATGTCAATTGCCCTGCTTTGAGCTCTCTTGATTTAATCGGGTGAATAACCTTGATTCCTTAACATGTTATTCAGATGGATGCTTTCTCTTGGTAAGAATTGGGGTTCGCATATGCGTTTGGCCCTATCCGTTAAAGTTTTTGATATTAATCGTTTCTGTTTAGGATGATGGTTTGACAATTTGTGGAGATATCGGTCTGTATGGGTGGATTTTCTATTCACTTTGTTTCCCAATTTTTCATTGCCCATCCTTTTAATTAGCACATCTATAAAGGGCATAACTTTATTGTTCTCCATCGTGCACTTGGTCATGGGATGAAGTGAGTTTAGCTCTTTCCTGAAATTGTTTAGTTGTAGCCTTCCATGACTACATATAAGCAAAGTATTGTTCAAAAAGCGGTACAAACGGTAGGTTTCTGGTCTTCCGAGTTCACTGCCATTTGTTCAGTTTTTTTCCATGAAGAAATTTGCAGTCACCGGCCCTAGAGGGCTCCCCATCGTTACTCCGTCCTTAGGCTCATAAACTTCCCCTTTATACAGGAAAAACGTTGTTTTTAGGTAGTGGTAAAGCAGAGCACCAATATCTTCACAGAGGTGATCTTTTAAGCACCTAAATACATCGTTTATTGGTACCATAGTGAACAGTGATTCTACATCGAAACTTAACAAGGACATCATTAGTTGTTAATGATAAATTACCTATCATCTCTATAAAGTGCCAACTAATCTATGGCAGTGACGATCGGTCTCAAAGACATATTTGCCTTGTGAATCTTGGGCAATCCACAAAACCTCGGTGGAAGAGAATAAATGAGAGCCACAAGAAAACGTAACGCTGACAAGGACATTTTCATATTGCCAACTGACAAAGGTAATGCCATGGTGATAATAGGAGCAGAAGAATATTGGAGGAAAAGGATTAAGTGTTTAGAAGGAGCACCCGTCAAAATGGGCTACAATGTTAAATATTATACTAGCTGTAATTTAAAACTATAAATTAATTGTCAGCACATTGGGATCTGATGTGGTGCATGTCCTTAAATAAAATTTATGAACCACTAAATAAAAGTTAAAATAAGGGAGATTTTCAACTAATTTTATATAGTTAGATAATTTTTATTCATGTTATTATTATAAATTAAGTTTTATTCACAAAAAATTATCACAATCAATCTCTTGATATTCTAACTGCTCGACAGTACCCTCTTTCCCAATTGGTAACTCCATTAGCCCAATTTGTTTTCCGGCTGATTTTGGAACTGAAAATAACAAGGTCATTGATAAACGCAAGCATGATAAATATTTGTTGCACACTTACACTCATAGTTGATTTTAAGTGGTTCACATTTGGAAGCCTTATGGTGCTTGATAAATACGTCACACAGCGCTCCAAGCTTTATTTGACGGTTTTGCGGTTGCAGTAGCATGCATATATCTAAAAACATGTGTCATATAAGTAAGGGTACTTGGAATATAACATTTTTATTTCTTTGCATTTTACTTATTTGGTAATCGATGTTCTTAATTACTTGATAGTTTCGGTACTTACATAATCCAACTGGATTTTAATTGTATTAAACAATAACACGTTGATAATTTTTACCTGCTTATAAAATATGAGATGTTTGGCCAGATAACTGGCTTCATCAGAATACAAGGTATTCCCTATAAATACAATCTAACGTGCTGGTCAACACAAGAAGATGTTAAGTCAAGTTTAAAAATAGTTATATGACTAATAAACTCCAAAAAGAAATTACTTGTATGAAATAAGATCACTTCAATTTAAATTAAATATTGATGCATCAATTGTATGGAGGATATTTTAAGAACAACAATTATGTCCTTACCATATACAGGGGGTTCAAGCTCTCTTGCCAAGAGGTTTCGAACCGAGAATGATTTTTTCCTAATGGTTTTACCAAATAAATTCCGATATCCCAGTTTTTGGTCAGAAATTCTCTTTTCGGATGATACTCCTTTCTTAAAAGAAGCAATTCAAAATTTTTATAACAGGTAACTATGGACTGAAAACGATCCACATTCAATAATTGAATCTATACATCAATATCAGTTTTCAGTTCAAGTTTAGACAGGAATTGTCGATGAACAGTTATTTGGGCCCAATTTCCTACCTCTAGTATCAATTGGTGAGTCATGTATTCATTTTTTACAAGAAGAATTGCCTTCTCTAGTGGAATATTTAGCTCTGCCAACTAAAAGAGAGTACTACATGCATGCTGATGCCGCAGTATACTTCAGCTTAAATGTGCGTGGGTATCTATATCTTCCCTATGAGAACCGCTGGACAGGTTAAGGTGGGGCTTATCTTTAGCCGCCTCAATCCACAGATTTAAATCTTTTGGTTTATTGTGTCTGGAGATATGTCAAAGAATTAGTTTACACTACCACAGTACAGGATATTGAAGACCTGAACGATTTACATTTTATATTTTAATATCAAATCGGTAAGTTTTATGAAAAAATACAAGAGATAAAAAAGTTTCTAAATAAATCGGGGTATTATTTATTTTTTTAAAGGATGCATAAGTTTTCTTGAAATTTAGTCTACAAAGATAAAACCCTTCCACTTTGAAAAAGTGAAAAAATATGCAGATTATGTGTTTTCCATAGTGGTAAAACTCCTATAAATTTTCATTATTCTACCACTTTTCGTATTTAAGTTAAATAATAAAATCATTTTTTCAGCCATCTTTGATATGCAATTCTCCCTAATGATTGACTTTTGATCTGACGTTTATACAGCAATGTGTCCTTTATTTGTTTTGAAACACCCAGAACAGCATTTTAAGCCCATTATTTATATTACCTCATATATTTCTATATTCATCTGATATGTCTATTGAATATTTTGTACACTCTCTTCGAGGTGTCATTCTTTTGTACGCAAGTCAATATCTCTGACAGGTGAAGTAACTTGAAAATTTTATCATGACATTCTAACTTTTGAGTTATGGGAGAACAGCAATTACACGGAACCGCTCCAGATTCGAAACCTGTGTGTGCTAGTTTCCTAAAAATCCTAGATGTCGGTTTTAAATCTCGCGTCTATGAATATTTTGTTTTGAATAGTCATTGTTAACGTTGATCTTTACATTTAATGACAAACTAACTCTCATCAAGACAGTCATCTTGCCAACGCTGACGTACGCTTCAATAGTATGAGGACACACAAGCAAGAGTAACAGGCAGGCCATCCAAAGGCAGGAGAACCTATACATACGCCTCGAAGTCGACGCACCCTGGTTTGTTCGTAACACGGTGATTTTCAACGATTTACGACACCAGCTAGTGCTTGCAGAAATGAAGAGGAGGGCCAGAGACTATGACTATGACCCCTGATTTATTGACAGGTATAAACGGCCTAAGAATCAGCTCTGCATAAGCGATGGGGAAGAACACGAAGAAGCCCAGAGGTAGTAGAAGATAGGTGAGTATAAAATGAAGTACATAATGTTCTATTTTTCAGAAGACAACTAGGGGACCCGGGGGGAAACCAACTGCACCAAGCAAAAAGAAGACGAGAAGAACATACACCCACCAAAAATCTTAGACAACGTCCACGCCCACAGAAGGGTAAAATACGCTATATTTCATAGAATAGATTGAGCCACGAATAACAAACTAGACAGTTGCTGTACCATTAATAAGGTAAAGCAGCAGAAAGAAACCAAAGCCAAGCTATCCCACAGAAGAAGGCAGCGATTATGCAGAAGGAAAACTGCGTTAGCGTGAGGACTCGAGTTAAGTCTCAGGGTGTGGTTGGCAAGGGAGCTGGAAGTGCCCCCCCAAATCCTCTCTAAAATCAACCTTCAGTGACGTCAATCACCCCCTCCCCCAAATGAGATCAAGGATTTATTGGTCAACACGTTTCTTTTTAAACACATTAAACTGCTCTGCAGTCTAATGTCCATCCTATCGTGATTTTGATTTCGTGTGTTGGATTGTCTTGGCGAATGGAGATCCTATTTCTAGATATTTGTACACATTGTTGTGATTGTATATTTTGACCGAATGACATGATACAAGATATGTCATGTAGTGGGTCTCGAAATTTATATTTCTAAACTTGCTTTTGCAGACTACTCAAGTATATAATTTATGCCGGACAACAGTCTCAAATGCTTTTTTCAAATCTGAAAAAATAAACATAAGGGGCTTGTATTCAACATCTTTCCATAACCATAAGAGATTTCTTTAATTGTAACTGTAAGTAGATGGTCGTTAGTATCTTTTTTGCCTGTTTTTTGGATTGCAAAAAACGGGGCTTAATTGTTAGGCATGTCATTATATAATATTTGTGTAAATTAATATGTTTGGTCTTTCTTTTGGAGATATTATGTCTTTTGTGTAAGATGACAATTTGTGTATTCCCCGTTTGGGATCATTTTGTTAGACTTTTGTTAAATTTGTTTAGGTTATCATTTTTTGGATATTGGTGTAAGGTTTTTTGTCCTTGAGTACAATTATTTTAGAAACTTCATTATTTTTTATTATTTCGTCTTTGTTCGACACAATGTACTTATTTTTATTATCTGTGTTAATTTTTCTTCTATTTATTCGTATTTATTTGGATATTTCCTTGTTGACATTTTTATGTCATTTCATGGTTTCATTAATACCTTTGTTTTTGTACTTAGTAGTAGTTAAACAAAGAGAGTTCTGGGGCGGAAGTTGGCATAAAGGTAACCAGTCATCGAGTTCTCGCCGGGAGCTGCTGCCGAGTTGTTGGTAGTTGTTGTTTGGATAAGAAGAAGAAGACATTGGGGGTGGTCGTAGGGGTGCGCGAAAGACATTTGGGTGTGTCGCAGAGATGCGCGCCATCTGTTGTTAATAAATGAAAGCTATTGTATTGTGGGTTGCGTGTGTTGCAGAGGTGCGCGCCATCTGTTGTTAATAATTGAAAGTCATTGTATTGTGGGTTGCAGGGTGCACGCCATCTGTTGTTGGTTGTGGTGGTTACAGAGAAAAAATAAATACTTGGCCGGGTATCGACGCGGCTTGCCTGATTACAAAAGTCAGGTACCCAGCGAGCTAATGCCGTTAATAAATAATGCGGTTATTTGAAACGGTATAGTACATGCCCGTTGCGCGGGTGCGTGTTTTTGGTATTTTCTTGTCTGTAAAAAAATTTCAAATCTTGGTATTTTGTTGTCTGTAAAAAAATTTAAAATCTTTTGCTTAAGCCTGCATGCATGGTTTTTATTATTTTGTCTGCTTTTTATAGAAAATTCAAATACAAATAATATGTTATTTACCATTGAAATGACGTCCAGGCATTTTGACTAGAATTGTTCCTCCATAATATTGCTGTTGATTTATATTAAATTGTAAGCCAGGTGAGGTTTCTGTAGTTGGAAGTAACAAAATTCGCTGTGCAGGGGGAGTTACTAAAAAACAAACATAATTATAACTGTATGGAAAAATTGAATAGGGTTTAGTGCTTACCAGGACAGTTGGTGTTAAATTGTTCACCTCGTATTTGAAGAAAATCTCCGTTGAACATTTCGGATGTACCCCTGTATACAATATCGACTGAATTGATATCATCGAAGTCAAAAGTAACTGCAAAATAACATATTATAAGTGGATGTAATACATAAAATAAAATAAACACCAAACATCAGTCATAATACAAGTAGTGTGCAAAAAAGGAAAAATAGAACACAAGATCGGGGAAAATGTATAAGAAAATACAATTTTTAAGCTGCATTTTCATATATATGTAGGTAGATATATTTTTAAAATTGTTGTCTTTATTCTGCCTGTTCATTCGTGTTTTTTCTCATCAGATTTTTCCTACAAGAGATAAGTATCTGATTTATTAACTTTCCGAAGGTTAATTCTCAAATTTTCGCTTAAATATAAATTCTTTAGTTTGTCATGTGTGATGTAAAGTTTTTTAAAGAAACAACCAAACGAAATAATAACATAATTGTTTCTGGTAATGGAGACAAAAGACATGTAAAGGAAATCAAACCCACAAGTCCTCAAGGGTCAATAATGAAGGTACTATTAAAGACATTGTAAAAAATTTCCATCTACAGATGTCGTTTTAATTTAACATTTTTTGCTAAAAACTACTTGTTGAACTCGATATCTCTTAAATGGCCGCTATTCGTTGGAAAAAGTGCTGCATATCGGCAGGTCTTTTTCGCGAATAACATCCTTGAATACTTTAAGAAATTGTTAACACCATGGTAAAATTATTATTTCCTCAAAATTTTGAATACAAGTAACTCGCATCCAATTATTTTTTTAATCATCGGGTACATAGTATAAAATACTTTTTTAAGCAATTTTGGCGTCCCCAATATTTAAAAGCCAAAATACGTCTTTTATTATTAAAACACGCAGCCTCAACTGGACTCATTCAGCCTAGAATATTTATGGTTATAAACCTGTCAGCTGTTATAATATGTCTAGAGGTTTACTCTAGGGAAGTTAGTATTTTGAATTGCGAAAAATTCCATGGATATTTGATTGGCTTTTCTTGAAGAATGTATATAGCATAACACATAAAAACTGTTGTTAACAAATTTTTATTCCTTAATTAATTATACGGAGTGTTCAAAGTTGCAAAAATCGCAATTTTAGCAGTTTTTGTAACTTTTCAGCAACTGAATTAAAAGTTCTAGGGTCGAAACTAAGTTTGTTTTATACGTAATTTCAATAGCGACTAAATGATATGTTCATATAGCCGATTGGATAATTAGTTATTGAGTTATTTGGAAAAACCGTAAAACATACGCAATTTTCATTCGTCAATATAAGATGCGTTGAAATTTTGAAACTCGGCAGAATCTTTCATTTCTACGAAGTAAATAACTGATAAGAATCTCAAATTCACAGCTCAGACAGTTTTCTTGCAAATCAGAATTTTTTTCCAGGGCTTTTGATTTTACGTGAAGTTTACAATGCTTCCATTTTGAGCTAAATTAATATTTTAACCATCTGAAAAAATATATTAATTATTAGTTCTTTGAGTACCATCCCTTATAAATTAATTTTCTTTTAGTTTTATTTTATTGTATGTAAATTCAGTTTGAAAGCCTGCATTTTGGTATTCGGAATTAAATAAAATGTACAGGTGGGAGAAGCACGTTCCCCTCATTTTACTACTGCGTTCGAACTGACATTCATTTCAAATCGCTTTTATTCTTTCCCTAATACAAATGCCATGCCAACTGTCAAACTGTTTGCTGATAGCCCAGAAACGGTGGCATATAATTTGTTCATTGAAATGTTACATTTCTATTTGTTTATATAATTTTTTTTCTAATCATTTTATAAAAAAATGACATCATACCATTTTTATAGATGATGTTTTAAGGAATAATCTTCATTATAAACTTTTTAAATTTATTCATTAGTTAACTAACTTCATACTTCATAACTTACATTAATATTAATGATTTTCCATAACTATATTGATTTTCTATTTTCTGACCCATTGTTTCCTTTCTAAAGTTTTTCCCTTTTAAAATTGTCGAATAAATTACTTGTGATATTGCGATCGACTTTGGTTCAAAACTTTGAGAATTAATGTCAGCAAAACAATTACGAGGTTAAATCATATATCAACAGAATTTTTTCATAAATTTATTGAATAACATTATACAGAAATGATTGATTTAGAATTTTTCAACATACCCTCCTGCGTGATCTACACATTTTTTCCACCGAGAGTTGGGAGTTTGAGTATTCTCTGTTCATAGAATGTTTGAGGGCGACTTGCAAGCCAATTGCGCATGTGCTTCCCAACTTCTTCATATATTCCAAATTGGTTTCCTCCCGGTCCCGGTGTTTCTTTCAGAGGCAAGTCAGGGCTATAAGGAAGGTGGGTGGCTTCTCAGCCCATTTCTTGCGGTATTCCTTGTTTTTTGTTTCAAATACGCGGCTTTTGCCAACAGTAACAACTGACAGTAGTAATCCACATTCATTGTACGTTGGGCACGTAGAAAATCAATCAGTATATTTCCTTAGAGTAAAAAAAAATTGTGGCAAGGACTTTTCCAGGTGAGAGGCGAGTTTTGAATTTTATTCTTTTTCGCCACTTTAGACGATGCGCTTCAAAAAAGCCTTCCCTTTTCGCTGAAATCTATTTAGAAGTCTTTCAACGATCTTTACAGTCAAAAATCTCGGATCCTATCGTGCACAAATTTTTCTGAAACCAAGTTGATCAATGATAATTGATTGAACACTTCCATAGCTGACACCCAATTCTGAGGAAATTCCTCCACGATTTATTGGCGCTCACGTCCTGAAAGATTTTCGCAATATCTGACTCCATTGATGACTAAAAGTTCAGTTGAGCATAGCTGACACCCAATTTTGAGGAAATTCCTCCACGATTAATTGGCGCTCACGTTCAATAAGCTGTCGAACACTACTGGCATTGTCAGCTGTAAGGCTTGTCCTTGTGCGTCGATAATGGTTATTATTCTCGTACACCCTTAAATTTTCTCACCCACATATACACACGATTCTGAGACAGTACTATACCCAAACTGTGCCTTCAAATGAGTTAGAATTTCTGAGGCTTTAAGAACGCTTTTACTGGTTTAAAACTTTATGATAACCTGTTGCATAACAGACGAATGTAACTCTTGCTTAGTCATGGCTGTATTCTGTACTGACCACACATCATACAATAGGTATTAAGGACAAAGCCAAGCATACGCGCGTACCCCGCTTGTTCCCCAGTGTGCATAAACCAAACATCTACTCCAAACAACATAATCTAGCTCGAAACTGCATTCTAAGCAGAATAGCAAAATTACCGTTTATATTTGATTTATCCTCGTATATAACGTAATTTGCTTGGAAAAAGCATTTTAAATGTCATGTCATGCTATTTTTATTCTACCGTGAGGGGAAATTAGGATCCCCTTCTACTGATATGTATGCGTTGGCGAATACCAAAATGCAGAATTTCAAATTAAATTTACAGACAATAGAACAAACGCAAAAGAATATTAATATATGATGATTTGTGCCGAAAGATTTGATAATTAACATGTTTCATTCAGATTTTTCAAAATTAATTTGATGCAGAATGGGAGCGTTGTCAACATCACCAAAAATAAAGAGTTCTCGATAAAAAATTACATTTGTGGGAAAACCTTCTAAGCCATGCAGTTAAAATTTTTAACAGTTATTTTAGATAGACAAATGAAACTTTTCGCTAAGTTTTATGGTTCTAAATTTTTTTAGATAAGAGTTACAAGTGATTGAAAATTGCGCCTTTTTCACATTTTTCGCGAATAACTCATTTACTAATTAACCAATCCTATCGATCGACATTTCATTTAGTAGGTTCTAAAAATGCGCATACAACACACTTACCTTTGATTCTTTAAATTTTTTCTCTGTTGCTGAGAAGTCACAAAAACTGCCAAAATTAGGATTTTTGCTATTTTAAACACTTAGTATAATTAACTAAGAAATAAAAATTTGTTAACAAAACTTATATTGTGTTACGCGACGTACCTTTTTCAAGAAAAACCATTCAAACACCTGTGAAATTTTTTTGCAAAAATGGTATTAAAATAATGCTAAGTTCCCTACACTAGTTGTGGTCTAATTTAAAATGAATTGTTGATTGTAAAATTTATATATTTAGTATGAGAGAAGAATGTGACTATTATAAAATGTCAGCAAATCTTCAAGAAAAAATATGACTAGGTTCAGTAATTGTTAGGTAAGGTTGAGAACGGGATTACTTCAAAATTAATTTCCTTCATGGGCTCCATGTAACCTCGCCCAAATTTCAGAAAATAAAATGACATTGAAATTTTACTGAATTTGTTTAAATACTTAATTTGCCGACACTTGTTATCACTGAAAGGCCAAGTAACCTATTACATCAATTAGTTATTAATTTGGGATAGCAATGTAGTATATATTTCTACATTTGGTGACAATATTTTTGTAATTTTACGGATTTGATGAGAATAACGGCGAGACTGAGATTAACAAATATCAAAGGTCTGACTATATTGTCAATGATATTATAATTTTTTGTTTTTGATTATCATTATATTGACGTCCAACTCAGACCCAAAATATACTGCTCTTAATCAAGACTTGTGGAGTTATTCCCGAAAACATAAAAATAAACGGAAAGAAGCCATAAATATTCTTTTTTTATTGAATACAATTTGGCGGACGGGACGAGCCTACTTTCCATTGTTGCCAAAGACTTTGTGTTTGGAGATGGTCTCACTGAACAATTACTTTAAATATGAATAAAATTTATAGCTTCGAAAAATAATAAAAATAATTTGTTGAAAAAATAGAGATGTAATCTACTGTAAAATGATTGAACAAATAATTTGAGAGACTACTTAACTGTAGTCTAGTTTATATTTAGCAAGGGTCTCGTTGCGCTGTTAATACGCCCCGGATGTCTATATTATTGTTTGTTTTTTTTTATAAAATATTTAATACATCATTGCGAAATCTTGATTTACTGAATCTACGAAAAATATCCTTAGCATATACTGCCATCCATAGTTGTTCTTAAGTATAATCCCTTAGGGTGAAATAAATATGAAACAGAAAACATTGTTATCGTTGATCTACTTGGAAATTGTAGACATTTTCTTTACATTAAAATCAATATGATCCGCATGACAGTTCGACTAGTGTGCAGACGAGAGCAGCACAAGTCGTTAAAATGTGCAGTAGAATACTTTGTCAGTAGATGGCGCCCCGAACAAATACAAAACCCGAACTTAACAAATATTTTTTTGCCAATAGGTAAAATAGTTTTGTTATTAATATATTAATTAGAAAGTTTACTCACCCTGTTGTCCTGAAAGATTTTCGCAATATCTGACTCCATTGATGACTAAAAGTTCAGTTGAGCATGACACATTGAATCGTTCAAACAAGAGAATTAATTTACACACATCCTGAAATAGATTGTTTTGTGAATGATATTTGTGGCATATTTTTCAAGGTCTAAGTACTTCTTGGGAAATAACACCACAGTTTAAAGAAAATTGCTGTATATTCCAAACGTTTCGGGGTCTAGGTCAGACCTGCGTTGTCAATGGTTAAGAAACTTGGACAGAAAAGGCACAATTCTAAGATGTAAATTAAAATATTTGACAATGTGTATTATTTGATTTCTGACCTAACTAAGAGAATTTTATTTGCAATATACAGGGTAGCACAGAAACTTCTAAAGATCATATAATCATAAAGTTCATTTCAAATTGGAAGAATATCAAAGGGAGATCTTCAGAATTTTATGTGGCGCTCCTAGGTGCGATTTTGTTATAAGATTTTAATGGGATCACTGAATCAACAAAGTTCTTTGGTCGCATTTTTGGCGAATGCACTATTTTATTCGATTTTTATCGAACAATCACAAATAAACGCAAAAAGTGTTAAGGGACGAATATAAGATTTACTTCAATGAATGATAAATTGAATTTTTAGGTCTTTTGAACTTATTACATATAAGACGAAGTACCATTTCAACTGGACCATTCTTTGAATTATATTTACGAACTGTGTTCTTTGCCTGATATACCCATTTGTTTTTTCTGTCTCAAAGAAATGCCCAACATCGCTCTTTTCATTATTAAAAAACATATATTTTTTGCAGATCTTTTGCTTTTTTTACCTTTACTATGAAGATATATACTCCGGGAGCTATTTTTAATCAAAATTTTACTAAGTAGGGTGCGTCAGTTATAGCTGCAATTTCATTGGAACCGACGCTTACAAATCTCCAATCTGTATATTCTAGGGGTTTCTTTATTTGTAATCATATACGTCTATATAAAACCTTGTATTACTGGAGAGAGAATTAATTTCTATTCCTTGTTCCTTTTCTGTTGATATTTTTAAGTGCTACAACTGGTTATTTTCTCGTTGTTCTTCTCAGATATTTCATAACTTTTTTTTCTTGCCTTTTTTTTGTTTCTTTTTTAACTGGCTTTTATTCCTCTGTTATATTTCATCTTGTATCTAGTAGGTTTGGTTCATCTATTTTTTTATAGTTTCTATAGATATTTTTCTGATCTACACTAATGTCATAACATTTAATTTAATTTGACACTTCTAAATAAGGAATCCTTCTGGAAATTACAAACATCAATATCCAAATAATCATGTAGAGAAAAAAATATTCGTGAACTTACGATTGCTAGCAGAAAAAAGTACCGAGAGTCAGTGAGATGGAATATGCATGCCTCCTTGCAGCTGCAGCACAGCAGTAATGGGTCAGTTGATATGCAATTGACTCATCGAAGTGTTAGTCTAAGAAAAGTAGTGTAATATTTGTCGTGAGTTTTTGGTATATAATAATATTGTATGTAATCCTTTATTTTTTTGGTTGTTTTTTGTTATTTCTTCATTCATAAATTCTACTTTTTAGACAGAATGTGTTGATGTTGGTGCATAAATCAGCTTTATATTTATTAATAAAAAAAATGTTAAATTTAAATCGTAAAATTTAAAATCAATTACAGATAAATAAACTAAAATTTCGGACAATAAAAAATCAGTGTGGACTGTTGTCAATTATACTTACATCAGAGGCTTTACTTATTTTTATGGAACATGTTTCAAAGCTTCTAACAATTCTGATTACGAAATAATTTTCTTGAATAGATCTATCGCATGTGGCCTTCTCGGTTGTATATGGAACTATGGTCGATGTGGTAGGGATTTCATCATCCGGCCGAAACGTATGGTCACCATTTTGACAAGGTAGTTGTTCAAATAAACCGTAAAATCCTCGGCCACAAAAATACTTGTCGGAAATGAAGCGCAGTTCTTCGTATGATTTGTCTCTGAGATCGAGCGTTACTATAACAATAATAGTAAGAGAAAAATAGTTAACTGGAAATTCAAATGTATCATTACTATACAAACAATTTATGACCACGACCATGATTATTTTTTGGACAATTTAAGAAGTCGGTTTCAATTAGTATAAAATAACATTTTTAATTGAAGTTAACCTCTACATTATATTTAAAGGATGTAGAGGGCCAAAAATATTTTTGAATCACCGGCTACACATGAAAATTAATTAGTGTATCAACATTTCCAACTGCAGAAGTCGAATCTATTCTGGAGTCTTAGGCCCAGTTGTTCAAACCTGTTTTAAGTTTCGAATTTGTTAATCCTGGTTTAAAACTTAATCCAAGATAATGAGTTGACTTGTTGTACAATCAAAAAATAATCCTGGATTTGTTAAACCACGAATTAATTCATGAAACTAATTATTTCTCGTCTATGATGTTTCATGTTGTTTTGTTAATATTGAAACATTGAAAGTCACAACAACAACATAATCTGCCCGCATTTTTATAGCGGTCTTTCTTAGTACTTGCAGCTGATTTTGTCTGTACCTACTGATTATTTTGTAACTTGATGAAAATGTCGAAATATAGGAAGAGAAGCACGAATTTCAAACCTCACGAGGAAAAAATATTGAATGGAACATCAGGTTCAGTTGCGTTAAGATTATTAGCTATACTGCTACTGCTAAAACAATTGTCTCAAGTCTTCCAGGTTTTACTCTCAGTCGATGAAATAGAATTGAAAAACGTCTTTTCTAAACACCAAAATATCTTTCTATGAGATTCCATGTCCTAATGTGTGACTACTAAATAGATGTTCAGCTGTTGTGTTTGGTTGTGGTAAAGGAGGTATTAAATATTTTTGATAGGATATCCACTATCCACAACTAATACTGCATTACCATATACTCCATTTTCAATTTGAATCATGGGTAGATCCTGGCCAGCGACAGACTATGTTTTGAATATTGAGTTCAGCATCAGATGTAACCTGAACATTGTATGAAAAATATTCTTTCTTGTTACGAAATATTTCAGTATTTTCACCCCCAAGTGATTGAAGTCGAATGTGGATACAATCAACGGCACCAATGCATTGTGATAATCTATGAATTCTATAGAAAGTAGCAATCTTTAGCCTGATATCATTTTTACTATTAGGCATGTTAATAAAGCTTGATAAAGCTTGGGATACTTTATGGATACTCCTACATCCTGTTGACTTGTCAATATCACTGCAGTCAGAGACGTCATACTACCAGTAGCATAAAATCGTAAACTTAATACTACCATATATTGTACACTAACACTGTGATTCCTATCACTGGAATTTTTTATGTCAGTCATTATAAAATGAACGATAACATTGTTCGGTAATAGAAATCTCTTTCAATCCATTTTCCAAATGGTTTTCTCGAATTCGAAATGTCTTCCTTAAGGGTTCAACAATTTGTACTAATTCCAGAAATTCTTCATGGTAGGTTATTTCTTCTATT